>JARHVA010006629.1:405000-512500 GCA_037957365.1 Torreya grandis | reverse complement strand
AGGTGTTAAAAACCTAGTATTGGTTGTAAACATGACCTAGTTTCATGACAATCATTTTTACCACTTTTGGAAGGTTTTAGATTTTTTTGATAATTTTGAATAAATTTATACCATAAAGTTCTTTAATGTAAAATCCATTTCTAGGTTTTCTAGGTTTTTTGAAATCTTTCATGAGTCTTTGATATTTTTTATAGTTTTACACTAATTCTAGTGTTTTTCATGATTTGACATATTTTTTTATACCTATTCGTACTTACTAAAAATCTTGACTACACTAATAGCCATAAAACCTAGAATCATAATAGCAAGTTTCATGTGAAATAAATAATCATAACTATATGAAGGACTCCTAATACTAACATAAAAACTAGAGGTTTTGTGTATAGTCCATAATACTCACTATAGGAAGGACCTAAAATATCGATATAAGGATTTAAGGTGATGTCTACAATCATCAACCCCTATTGAAGGAAGGATCCCTAATTCCAACATTAGGAGTCAATGTTTCATGTGTAATAATCAATCCTAAATACATGGAGACTTAGAATTATTGAAAATTGTAGTCAATGACTTTATCTTCTATAGAAAGTTTTGACAACTACAATCTCAGGCTGAAATTCTAATGTAAAACCTAGACACCATTATAACTCTCACCTATAGGTGCAGTCCACATTATATATGACTACAAGGAAGGTTCATAATCATGATGATTATATGGTTACTTTAAAACATTGATGATAGTCTAGGCGAATCAAATTTGATTGATTATAAAGTTGCACTATTCATTTAAAAAGTGGAGCCATTTTTAAGGTGACATCACTCCCACATCAACCAAATCAATCCAAAGTAGGGAGGTGGAGTACTCATTTTATCCCTTATCGCCTAGTCACATGGGATATCATACATTAGCCAAAACCAACCCAAGGAGGCTTAACTTTTCTTCACAAAATTTGGCCAATAATTTTTCATATCAAATAAAAAGTAATACAACATGGAGATTATTATTTTTTACAATTAATAAACATCCAAACTTCCATAACTTTTAGTCAACAACTCCTTTTCAAGAACCATTTTTTTTTAAAGTGATTTTTTTCTCAACATATACACATTGGTGGTGTCTTTCTCCTTATAAAATAAAACCTTTATAAATTCAAGTCATTTCACATTCCTAGTCCTTTAGCACATGAAATTCAACACATAATTCTTTTCTACACCATGGATCATAGTAAATTCCCTATTTTTACACTATTCAACTATCATGACTGGAAAGTAAATTTGAAAATATTATTAAGGAGTAAATAATTAAATAAAATCATAATGGGTATAGAAAAATTATTGACACTTGATGTAGAGAAGGTGAAGTGGTTTAACATAATGGACAAAGGCTATGGTATACTATGTCTATCTTGTATCCCACTATAATATTCCATATTAAATCCACAACTAAACCTAGTAAAGTCTGGACCACATTGGAAAAACTCTCTAGGAATAAGGACATGATGGGAGGTAATGATTTGGAGAGTGATCTCATCATTTTGATCCCAAGAAGTTTTGATTCTATATAGGACTTATTTCATAAATTTTAAATCACTTAGGTTGTAGTTAAAACAATGAAACATTGATAAATAATATGATCAATTAATTATTTCTATCCTTTCCAAATTGGGTTTAGACTATTTTATCTTTGTTTTTACCTTCCACACCACCAACTATGTCCTTGTAACTACATGGACCATATCATCCTTAGATGAATTTACTATTGATTTGACTGAGGATCAACATAAACTTATTCAAATGGGTACATTGAAGTCATCTAAATAGCATGCCTTATTATGATTCATGACAAATAAAAGTCTTATAGTATCAAGGAAAGAAAACAAAACTATAATGATCGATATTAAATAAAGGGTCATAAAATCTATGCTAAGTTCAAATTATCAAAACATCCCTCATATTTAGATGAGAAACCCAAACAAGAGTGACTTGTACCTATTGTAATAAATTTGGGCATGATGAAACCAAGTGCATGAAGAGGTAAATTGACCAACTAAAAGAGATGCTCAAGAAGTATAATATCAATTTCATTTATTCGACCAATCAGATTTCATCATAACATGAGTCTTATAAGGCCAAAGATAGTATAAAGGGCAACGATATGGGAAAATAACTTATTGTAGTTATGTCCCATCCTTACACATGACAATTTATTTTGGTACCTTGTACCATGTGGATTCATATTAAGGTATATTCTCATCATTAGAACCTTTTTCTATGTCTCCCACCTTGTTGGGTGATGATAATTATGTAGAAGTTAGTGGGAGAGGATCTATTGAAATGAATGATGGGATATTTCATGATGTTCTTATGTGTTCCCTATTTATCCACCAGTATCATATCTATTTATCAAATCACTCACAATAGTTTAGGAAAGAGAATTGGATTGACACCCAATTTAGTGGTTATTAAAGAAGTAAATAGTGACTCCATAGTTGAATTTGGTAAAGTATATCACTAGTAATGATTGTATATTTTTTCACATTTATCTCCTAATCAATCCTCTACTACACTAATGCATTCATATGGGGTGAGTAAATTATTGCATGAGAGATTTGTCCATATCAACTATTGCTACCTAGAATAACTTAGTCATCATGACATGGTTTTAGGGTTTCCACATGTTCATTTTTTTGATGGTTTTTTCAAGGTTTCATACTTGGTAAGAATAAAAATACAAGTGTGACAAAGTTAAATCATTCAAATTCACATAGATATTGGAGATAATTGATAGTGACATTATTGGTCCATTTATATTTCATTCATTCAACAAGAAAATATACATTCTTACTTTCATGTATGACGTTTTAAGGTATACTGGGGTGTATTTTTTTAATCAAAAATCTAAGGTCTTTGATCACTTCTAGGACTTCAAGTTGCTTGTAAAAAAATATTCATGTAATGCCATCAATATTTTACACATTGATAATGGTGATGAGTATGTTAATAATTATTTTAAACAATTCTACACATCAAATGGGATTGTAATAAAACATATAGTTCCATTTACTCCTTATTATAATGGTGTTATAGGACACAAAAATAGGTCCTTTATGAGTGTACCCTAATAGACACGCCTGATTTAAAAATCAAAATAGAGACCCACTAGTGATTGAATATCTTAATTCAAGGTCTCTTAAATTCCAAATCCATGACGTGGAATTTACAAATAATAAACTATAGGTAATTTCAAAGTTTTCAAGATATTCAAAGTTAATAAAAGAGGAATCAAAGCTATGAATAATCCATAGACATTATTTTTATTTTTCATTTTATGTTTTTCAATTGAAGCTTATTTGTACTTGTCATTTTTTTATAATTTAAAGGATAACTAGACTAACAAGTTTTTATTTTAGTTGGTTATTTGCCTATGTTATCACTTTGACATGTTATTTTGTGATTAAATGTTTCTACATAATACTCTTGGAGCTCATATACTTTTTCCACACATAAATATTCTGCTAACCTAGAGCCTAAGTAAATAACAAAAATTTATAGGCAAGTGTATCATTGAGATCTATCCATGTGTGATAATCCTACTAAAATAGAGGTGATGTCAATAGAGTTCCTCATATAGAGTATTTTAAGTAAGTGGATCATTGGGATTCATTTACATTTCATCATCCTACTAACTTAGAGGTGACATCGGTAGAGTTCCTCATATAGACTATGTTGGGAAATTATATCATTTATAACTATTCATGTGTCATCATCCCTCTAACCTATATGTGATGAATAGGGTTCCTCATATAGACTATAATAGGCATACAGATCACTGAGATATATCCAAATCTCATCATCCCACTAACTTGGAGGTGATGTCCATATGTTTCCTCATATGGACTATGTCAGGTAGGAAGATCACTAAGAGCAATCCATGTGTCATCATCTAACTCACTTAGAGGTGACATCAACATTATTCCTTGTACGAACTATCTAAGGAAAATAGATCACTAAGATCCATCCATGTGTCACATCCTACTAACCCACATCTAAAAGAACAAAAAATAGTAGGCCATAGCTCAATTACAATTGAACTAGTGATACATAATAACATGTCCCTTAGCCATATAAAAGATAACAAGACCTAAAGGTCAAGCCTAAAATCATAAAAAAGAGACATATGTCATATTATGCTAACTAGGCACTCGGGAATGAGTATAAAACACACATTTAAATAAAATCCAATGAAATTAGATTTATTAAATTTAAATGGAAATAATAGACATGGAATGGAGTGAAATCAGTAATTTCAATTAATTCACATGAATTAGTGAATTAATACATTCAATTATCAAATCTAATACATCTAAAATGATATAATTCAAATTGACATATTCAATACAATCATATTACCTTCTATCTATCAAGTCACATTATGAATTCATAGCTCTATTAGGACCAAGTAATTATAGACTCTTCATAGAACACACATTTTCAATGTAGAGATTCAATAGTTTCCTCATCTCACACTCCACCTCCTTATTCATATTTGATTGCAAGACTGATTGAGTACACTGATACAACATTTGATTCAAAAATTGTCAATCATGATTTCAAGAATTACTCTATTATTTAGGATGAGGTTGATACATTCAAGCCATAAAATGTTGAGGACCAAATTTTAATGTTCACATAGAGGTATAAGGATGACATGGTAATAAAATTGGTTAGTCTACATAATATAATATCCAAACCAAATGTGATGCCCTACATTGACTTGTTATTAATTTTATTTGTAAATAGTAAAATCTCTAAGAAAATATTACATTTTAAAATTAGTAAAAATCTAATAGCATACATATTTGGTAATTATTTCAAAATATACTATAGATTCCCTTTACCATAAATGATCTATAGATAATACATAGTCAATTCATGGATTCTCACCATCAACATCAATAAAAAGTTGAAGGAATTGGATTGAAACCCAAGCAACTTTGTGATTTAGGGCCCTACTTATACTATCCTAATTATTGTCTTTAGACTAGGGGTAATAATCTCTATTTCCCTATAAAATAGAATATATGGTTTCACAACCATTTCTTTTAACAATGAGATATGGGTATCATTATTGGATATTATCTTGAAATCCAAAAACATTATAGCCTTGGGAGAGATAATTAGCTCTAGTTTGATTCTATAAACCTTAAATCCAATAAGCTTACCAAATAGTAACATCTATATGATATCCTATGTGGTAGATGTTATGACTGCAACTATGTCTTTAACATATGAGCCCTACCAACCATCAGAAAATTACCCAAAGAACATGATTTATGATGATTTAATGTCCTCCATGTGTATAGTTTTATAACTAAAATGAAAAGGTTAAAAAAACCCTCTTACCCTATCGTATACTAGGCCATATCTAAGAAGAACAGGCTTAGGTTGTCATACCCTATAAATAAGACTATTTACAAAAATGGATGATTGCTAGTTTTATATTAAATGCATTATAATTAAGATAGAAGGTACTAAGTAACACCCTTTTCAATTACCCAGACTTGTGACTGAAAAATTGTCTAAGCAATAAATTATTTCTCAATTAGCTGATAGTTTGGATATTTATTTGTGATGGGCTAAGCAGGCATCCATCCACCCAACCCCTCTTAGCATTGTATGAATGTAAAATTTAAGGTGGAAGAACTTCCAATATATTAGAATATTAAGGATATATTATGGACAAAAATTAGCGCCATTTAGGCATTGGGACTTGTTTATGCTTTTATGTATACCAAAAATGTCCCTACTATTCAAGAACACTTGTGATTTTAGAATTATAGGAATCCAGAGCATGAGTAGTAGGTTGTGGCAAATTAATGTTACTTGTGGTGAAATAGAGACAAATCAATGTTTAACTTTACCCACAAATTTATTTTAATTAATGGTTGGGAGCCATTTGGTCCAATTCTCTATAAATTTGAGGTATCTTATGCTAATACTTAGTGAATTATGATCAAAACTTTAGCTACAGACTAATCTAAATAGATATTTATATTGAAATATAAGCTACAATGATCTAGTTAAAAAAGAAGCAAAAGGAAGGGTAAGGTAGAAATAAAATAAGTGATTGTTGATCCTTGAATCAAATATTATGACAAAGTTTCAATTACAACTGAACCTACATTCACTAATATATGATGCAAAATAGCAAAAGCATAGATCTCACCATATACTAGGAAATTTTTTAAGAATAATATAAAATTATACAATTAAGAACTTGATTTTACTTTAAATATTTATTACTAGACTCAAATATCATTAGCATATTTGAATATGGAATAAATGAAATGAAGTAAAATAAAGATCTTTCAACTAATATATTAGAAGTAAAATTAGCAACATTGTATAACAAATGCAAATTTAAAATTCAAATAAACAATTTGAATTCAAGATTATAACCAACAATTGAGAGAAATCTATATTAATAATTGACACATCAAATTTGGACAATCTTTATTTAATTCCTTGATTGTATTAGTTATGCTAAGTATACAAATTATGCTTAAAAATCTCTCTTAAAAGATGATAATACATGCCTTTTATAGAAAGATCAGGTAGTATATTGGTTAGTTACAAGATATAAAATATACAAAAGATAAGGAAAATTATCCTTCAATAAATTCTAGAATACATTTATTTTTCTATATAGAATGACCTAGAGGAAAATATGCTAATAGAATAGAATATGCCTTTTGTAAAATAATATTTAGATTCAAAATATTAAAAATTTTTACAAAGAGGAATATTAATTAGCTGGTGTACCCATTGCTAAAAGGTCTCCTTATTGTTCTTTCAAAAGTTTCATAGCCTTTTGATGTTGTTCTTTGACCATCTCCAAATCTACAGTGGGATTTAGGAGCTAGACCTCTTCCTAATCAACTAAGTCATCAAGGTCTATATCGTCTCTGGTAATAGCTTCTTTGATGCTCTAGGCTTCTACAATATTTTCCTCAACTATGAATATCATGCCAAAAATCTTGCCATTGTTACTACTTGATTAACCCTAGATTTTTCCCTTTACCTTCTGCATCACCAAAGTGACTCTATGTTTTTACTTCTTATCATCAATAATCCCTAGGGCTATAGTCTTGGTAGGATTAGGTATCATAATGCCTAACAGTTGTTAAATTCTAGTAATCAATTCCTTATCATCAACCAGGAGTCTATCCAAACTCTTTGTCCACACACTTAGACTCTGGATCTTGTCCACCACTATCCCTAATATAGAATTTAGGTAGGCCAAGATGATGGTTTTTAATTTAGGTATTTTATTCCTAATCAAAATGATAATGGGATCCCTTATCTTGGTCTCTTCCTTCTACCACTCTATTATTAATCCCTTAGCCACCTCAATTTATTGGCTTAATGCATCTTGCCTCAGTTTTATTGATTTTAAGGAATCAAACATATTAAAAAAGGAAACTTCAAACATGTTTATAATAGTCTTAAGCACTGATAAAATGTCTTAGGTGTCTAAGTTCTCTTTTTCCTTTTCCAAAATTTGAATCCCTTGTTTCATGCCCCTGAGGTCATATCTAACTTGGGTAGAGTGAGACTCTTATAGGCTTTTAATATCTTCTTCATGTAAGGGTAGTTCACCAAGCTACTACCCTCCAACTAGAGTTAACCCTGTGAATGATTCTACCTTCTATAATGTGAACTCCTGAGTTCCCACCATGGATTTTCTTGTGGTCAACCTCTCTAATCCAATTGTCTCTAGATTAAAGTGCATAGATTAGATGATTTTATGTGTTTTGGAGGTTTTAGGACCTCTAATATTGTGTTGCTTGATGCTCTTAGACCATCCATCTATTTTTTCTATGGACCTATAGTTTTCACAATTCTTCTTTCCTCTTGTTCTTTCATTAAAGCCCTTATCCACTACCTAATTTCTTCATGCACATGAACATTGATGGATTGGGTTAGATCCCATGATTGGGAGTAGGAAGGAATCTTGTACAACTTCCCATATACAAACCAATCAGGGATGACTGATCCAAGAATGGGAAACTCCTCACTAAATAAGTTGATCTCATTTATGGGATGAGTGAGAGTCAACTTTGGCCTCTTATTTCTGATAGGGACAATTTCCATTTTTATTTTTCTCTTCTTGAGTCAAACCACTAAGACCAAATCTAGCGTAACTTTCTTTCCCTTATCTTCTTATTCAATTAGTTCTACTTGAATCTAAGATTCTTTAGCATGTGCTTCTTCCTCAAATTTGTTTGCCTTAATAAGGACATTGAGGGCATCCTCTACTATTTCATCAGGCTCAAGGTAAATCAGCTCTATGTGCTCAATTAAGGATGGTGGTCTTTGAGGGAGAGCTGAGATTGAACGTCCCTCACTAGGTCTCTCTTCCAAATTTTATTTACCATATGTCCCCTATCTTTTCATCACTAGTTAACATGTTCATAAGCTTGAGGTTAGTTTTATTGAATCTGGCTAACACTTCTTCAAAATTTATAGCCTTTATGTATATGGTGTCATGAGGGCCTAGTTATTGCTCATAAATTGGTTTACGTAGTTGCTTGTCAAATGTTTGTAACCCATATTATTAGGGTTCCACTACCTGAGATCATCCAATTTAAACACAAATTCTTCCCTATGCCTACCAAATGTGTCCACCTACTTCTAATCTTATAGAACTATTCTTCCAATTATGAAAGGAAAGGTATGGAGGAGACCTTTCATTTTCTCCTTACAAACCCCATCATTACCATAAAAGAGTTGATATGAAATTTATTGCTCTGCTATATTGGGAGGAATATAGATAGGTAGCTTATATGATTGAGTCATAATTCCCTCAATTCTAATAATAGTAAAATCTAGGTAGAACCAAATATTTCCTATCAACTCCACATATTTCTTATTCAAAGTTGGAATCTTGGGCATGGGAATCCCTATTAATGCTTCTACCAACATAAAATAGACATATTCACATATGAATTTTATGTGGTATCTATAATTGAAGATGTGTAACTTTGAGTAGTGGTGTGAAATTAGGGTTTTGCCCTTAGGAGACTAATTTTTTATTTGGAGAACTTAGTAGAAGCTAGCAAGGCATCTAGCAGATAAGACACCATGAAAAAATGTGTGCTTATCTTCCTCTTGATGACGTTAAATTATTTCCTTAGGAAGACACTAATCATATACCCTATTGGAGGAACTATCTATTTCTCCACCATAAAGTGGACATAAGATACCCAACTTTTATTGACATACATAGGTACATGGGGTCTAGATATTCTATTTAATAAGGTCATGACTACCATAATTCTTTCCCTAAGCTGGACAATTAGGATCTTTCCCTCAAATTCCTAGAATATATGGTTCCCTTAGAGCAAACATGGCTTGAGGATGGTATCTAAGTCATTCTCACTAGTCCATCCTTTGATTATGGGTAGGTCCACATGGGGTTTTAGGATCTTGTGGTACTTCTCAAAGGCTAGTGGGGTAATGTAAGTAACTCTCCTAGAGCTTCCCTCATATATAAGCTAATCACTTTCAACTCTACAATTAATAAAAATTAGATCAAGGACGTCAATACAGTGAAATACCATTGGTCTAATAATAACATGGTAGAGGTTGACTATTTGAAATATAAACAGGTCATAGTATCTCCTATTAACTATGGTAATCCTTTATTCTTCTTTGGTGATGGGATTCATTTCCTCTATATTCTAGAAGAGCTCAAACCAATTCTCATTGCCATTATTTAGGGATATGACATCTAGCTTAGTATCCTTGAAAACACTTCCTTCATTGTCTATAGATAGGCATAACTTAATCTCATCCCTCAATTGCCATCTATGAGCTACCATGGCTTTGCATGTGTAAATTGTTCACTATTGTATTGTAAATGGTCTATGGTTATCTCTTTCATGCTCAACACAATTGAACTTATCCTAAATTCTATGTAGTCAATATAAGTTTACTTAGCATCTTATTCTGTAAGTTTAGGGCTTTAAAGCTTTAATGGTGGTAATTATTTGGATTTCAGCTCATACATGCTTTGAATTTGATTTGGACCTTTTAATTTATACATTTGAATTCTTAGGCACACAAGATATTTTATTTTATCACGTTTTGCTTGCATGGCACTTATGTGGCATCAATCTAGAACCTTTCACATCATTTTTCATAAATTCCTTCTAAATCACTATCCATTAACATTTAAAAATACCCTTTTGTTTCACTCTCCTAGATCAATATCCTTGGATAAGCATGGGCCATTGATTATGATCCAAACCCTTGCTTTTCATTGGTTCCCTTTGTACTGACTACTATGGTTATTTCACTTAGAACCTTCATGGACATTTAAAGCTTTGGTATCCTTGTTATTCATACATTGAACATAAATTTACGACTCATCAAAAGACTTAGGTTTAAATATTTTAGGCTAAGGCTTATTTCATGTTTATTAAATGCAAAATAAACATTAGGTTGAAGTATTAATGCCTAAGTTTTGGGACTTATAAAAAGGGGACCATGGATGAATATTTTAGGCCAAAATTTATGTTGTGTTTTATAAACAAAATGCATATTTTGGGCAAAAATACTTAGTTGAGCTTTAAAATATGTCCAAATGGGGTCTAAGTGATACAATGATTAAGTGCCAAACTTTGTCATATGGATTTATTGTATTAATAAACATAATAAAAACCCTCCATTAAAAAAATTTGTGCTAAGTTTCATTTTATAATAATCATTTTTAAAATAAGACTTAGTATAAGTCTTTAGCCTAAGGTTCATGAAATTCAAACAAAAAGCAATGGGGACCTTAGGGTATAGGTTTAGACTAAATCCATTTATACAAATACTTAGACATATGAGGCCATTTCAATATTTGTAGTTTAACTATTTCAATCATTTGAACATTATTTAAAGGTTTCCAGTCATCTTTAAAGAATTTTATAGGCCTTTTAGAAACATTTTGGAGTCTATCTTAGTCCTAAGTTAATAATTCATTAGCTTAGACTTAACAGTCTCACAAATGTCAAATATATCTTTATAAACATCAAATGATGGTTGCATAAAAATCAAATTTAGACTTGTGAATTGATTAGATTTGATGGGATTAAATTTTATGTTCATGTGGATGTCAAATACATCCTTAAGGGTGTAAAATTATGGTCACATGAACATCAAATTTAAGCTTATCAAATTCTTTTGTCTTAATGCAAGAGTGCCACTTGACACCTCCACATGGCCTCCCAAGATATCAAACTCAATTCAATCCATTGGATCAAGAATCATGATGAATTAAGAGTTGTCTGATTGTCACTCCTAACATATGGGCCACTCTACTATTAATCTTTGAATGTGGGAGTGTCATGAGACAACTCTATAGAGCTCTTAGTCTTTTAACTTTTTAATGATGTATTTTATCCATCCATCTTTGGTTGATGATGAATTAAGAATCATTGATTATGATTCAAGTGCTCAAATTTGATTGGTTTGAAGGACTAAGTTCTTAGCATTGTCAGGATTGATTTTTGTCATCCAATCGAAGGGCCATAAAGAAACATGGATCATTGGATCTTATGAGTTTCATGTTTTTAAGATAAGACCTAATCCTTCCTCACTCAATTGGATCATTCTCCATGATGAATCATCGGCCATTATATCCTTTAGGAATCAATGAAATTAAGTTAAAACTTAGGACTAAACATGGACTTAGGATAAAGTGTTTAGACTAAGTCCTATTCATTTTAATAAATATGACAGGGCTGTAGTATTAAAACTTTAGGCTAAGATGTTGATAAAGGAACCAAGCTGTCGTAAAATTTAGACCATGGTTAGAAATTAAAAGTAACAAAGAGGAAAATAAAAGTGGACCAAGCATATTTTTTAAGCTAAGGTTTGGTCACGTTCAAAAATACAACCAAGCCTTAACATAAAAATTAGGCTTATGTCCAAAACATATTTAAAATGTCACCACCAAATGCTCCTGCCAAATTTGAATTTGAAATAAGGCTTTATGCTAGGTTTTTTAGAACATGAATCTATTAATTAAGGGCTCCATGAATCCTTCAACTTAAATACATGAATACTGATCATTATCAATGTTATGTAAGATTAAATCAAAACATTACATAGTAAGCTAATCTTATCAAAAAAATATGATCTTCAAATTCTAATAATGCTCAAAAACATGTCATAATTTCATGTCTAAGATTAAAAATACCTCAGGGTCATAATTTGATAAAAAATGGGCTTATGTTGACCTCAACAAATGTCAACTTCTGGAGGAACATATAAATATGTTAAAACCTAGAGATTTTGATTCAGAAAAACAACTAACTCATCCACTCCATTTAATCAGTGCCATTATCTAGATTAGTTTATGGTTGAAACAAACCTTGAACTTGTATAATTGGGATCAAACATTAAGACATAACCAAGCTATGTGTGTGATTTTATTCCATTTATTATTTTACATGGGATTTGGGGTCAACTAGGTTCTTTATCTTTGATCATTAACACTGACTTAGAGCATGTTTATATATTCATTAAGAACCATCCTTCTAGTTTAAAGAAACTTTGGACATTACTCTACTTCTATCTAGGAATCTATAGCCATTATAGAGATGCCTTTGACTCTATTCAAGGACTTTCTCCACTACTATCCAAGCATGCATAGCTCTGGTGGAGGTTACTAGAAGCACCTATGCTTGAAAAGCTTTTGATTTTTCATTACATTCTCATCATTTTTTTTAGGACTTTTGTTCTTTTAACAAGATTAGGAACTATGGTATCTAGGTTTAAGGATTTGGTCAAATGTTTGATCCTCATAAAATCACCTATGGTTGCAACCATTATCCTAAGCAAGGATGTTTACTAAGTGAAAGTATGAATATGCTTCAACAAATTAATTAGTCAATCTATAAGTCCAAATCTTCTTAAAACCAAATTTAGGTCAAGAAAATTATTGAGTTTTCATAAAATAGTTAATCTACTCATTAGTTTTTATCAATTTATTTAAATCATAATATTAGGCTCATATTTTAAATCCATGGCTAGCACATATATTAGGTTCACACCTACATTCTTGAATTTTTGGATTTTGAGCTCAAGGTTGTCCAAGAGGACTTATTGAAAATGAATAACAAGGAAACAAAAAGAAAATAGACAACAACAAAGTAGGAAATCAAACACACAACAATCAAGAAAAGAAAATAAATATATACATGCTTATATATAAACAAGGGATAGGAAGGAAGAACCAAAAATAAACTAACTAGTCTACCTATACTAAATCTAACCATTTTACAGTTCACTCTATAAAGACCTCAAGAGGAGGAGGAGAGAAGTAATGCTTGAGGCACTACCCAATGGTGGGCAATGTGAACTCTTTTCCTCATAGATCTTTGAGTTTGAAGGTGTTGTTCCCTATAGTTTTTCAATATGATATGGGCCAATCCACAAAGGTGTGAATTTATCATGCTTTCCTTTAGGCTCACATTATTTATCCCAAAGGAGAACCAAGTCCCCTTATCTAAACACCTTGATATTTTACCTTTTATCAAACAATCTCTTTAATGTGGTTTGATGTTTGATAAAATCAACAAAGGCTTTATCCGTTGCATGTTCCATCTAAATGATATCTATAAATATTGAACTTGCAAGATCCTAACCCTATCTAATATATTCTTGCATGAAGTTATAGGTGGGAAAATTGAGAGTAATAGGAAGGATTGGTTCTTAGTCATACACCAACAAAAAAGGTGATGCCTTTAAGTCTTACTTGATCCTGATCCTATTAGCCCAGAGTGCATATTTGAGAAGCTTGTGCCAAGTCCTAGGGTTATCTATAGTAGACTTCTTGATTTCTTTCATTAGGTTCTTATTGGTAGATTCAAGGACTCCATTTCCTTGGGATTAATGATTAAATGAAAACTTTAGATAAATGCCATTATCATATTCCCATTCAATCATCTATATGGATGTAAAATCAAAACCACTATCACACATTAGAGAGACTAGAGTTCCAAACCTAATACAAATGTCTCTTCCAAGAAAATGATCACTTCTTTCATCCTGCATTATTTACTGGCTACAACTTTAGCCCACCTTATGTAATAATCTATGGTAGTCAAGATGAATTTATGCCCTTTAGATGAATTGGGGTTGATCACCCCCACAAATTCCATCCCCTATTTTGCAAATGATTTGTCAACCATGATTGGTTGTAAAAGCATTACTTCCTTAGGCTCCTTGGTGCTAAAAATCTAGCAAGAGTGGCATTCCCTCACATTATTGTGAGCATCCTTGAAGATATTTTCTTAATAGTATCTATTTCTAATAATCCTATGGGTTATAGTCTTCCTATATGGGTGTCCATTATCGAGCTTCTTATGAAAGGTGTTCATGATTTGGGCAACTTAGTCTCTTGAGACACACCTCAGGTAGACCCCTTCAAATTTATTTCTATATAAAACCTCATTCGTGATTGCATAATGGGTTACATTGAGACTTAGAGCCCTGTTTTTCTCGCTAGATAGTCCTATAGGATAGGTACCATTTATTAGTAAATATATGATGGAATCATACCACTTACTAGATTGAAAACTCTATTGATCAACTTGCATAAAATTTAGCGTGGGTCTAGTGCTAGCAATTATTTAGATTAAGGCTTGGCACCTTACCAATTTTTTTGTTTTAATTTCTGTCATTTTCTTACAAAAATGACATCCACTTACCTTTATGTTCTCCAATATCATTCTAACTCAACATAAGTTTTATGGTAGGGATAAGTAAAATAACATGAACCTTATTTATAAGGATATAGTGCCTATATTTCTTTACTACCTTAACTAATGCATATTCCTATTTATCTACCAATGAATAGTTAACCTCAACATTCTTAAAGTTACTACTCATAAAATCTATTAGCTGATCACATCCATTAATGATTTTAGTTAAAACTACATTCATAGTATGGTCAAATGTAAAACAATAGAGATAAAAGTCTCTTGAAAAGTTAGGACTTATTAGGACTAGAGTTTGGCTAATGGAATCCTCGATATGAATGAATGTCTTTCTATATTCTTCATTCCATGAGACCTTGGCATCCTTCTTTAACATGTCATTTAATGGCTTGATAATCTCTGCAAATCTAGAAATGAACTTTCTTACAAAATTTATCTTACCAAAAGAATGACTTTAGCTCTTCTCTATTGCTTGGGGGCTCTATTATGGATATAGCCTCCACTCTTTTAGGATCTATAGAGATCCCATCCTTAGTTATAACATGACCTAAAAATTTTCCTTCAATTACACAAAATATACTTTTATTGGGGTTTAAGGAGATTCCATACCTTCTACATCTCTCCAAAACTTGTTGTAAGTGCATAAAGTGATCTTCCTTATTTTTAGACAAAACTATTAGATCATCCATATATATAATGATACACATACCAATCAAACCTTGGAAGGCATGTTCCATGGCTCTTTTAAAGGTAGCTCGTTCATTTATTATCCCAAAGGGCATTCTTTTGTAATTAAAGGTCCCCCACTTGGTTGTGAATAATGTTTTCATCCTATCTTCCCTATCAACCAAAACCTGGTTATAACCTAAAAATCCATCAAGAAAAGACATCATAGATGAACCTAAAAAAACTTGAATCACTTGTCAAGAAAATGAAGAGGGTAGTTATCCTTTTGAGATGATTTGTTTAAGTTATTGAAGTTAATATAGAGTTTTAACTCACCATTTTTCTTCCTAACTGACACCAAATTATCCACCCAAGTAGAATGCTTGATGGGAAAGACTATCCTAGCATATACCAATCTCTGAACCTCCTTGAAGATCATTGGTTCTAATATAGGGTTCATAGTCCTCTATTTTTACCTAAAGGGCTTGCACTTTTCTTTAAGGGATATAGCATGGGTGATGACCCTTAGATAAAAAATCCTTAAGTCATCATAAGACCAAGTTATAACATCCCTATACCTAGTTATTAACTGTTTGGACTTTCAAGTCTCAATATTAGTGTAGGCCTTTCCCACATTCACTAGTTGGGGCTGATCTTAGGGGCCAATATCCATTGCATTTTAGTCTTTTCTATTTACCTTTGGAATATTAGAAACCTCAGCTAGTTTGTTTTGGTGAAATAACTTTTATAAATTAATCATCCCATTAGGGATATTGTTTTCATTCAACTAAATGACTTTACCATCAAATTTTCCCTTGTTAGATGTATTTTGATTAGTCTCATCAATAATATGACCATAAAATGCTCCATAATTGGTCATGAAATCCAATATGTGTTGATCATCACGAAAGACTTGAAAATGTTTAAAATTGTTAGGCACTAAATGATAAGGGATCATCTCAATGCTAAATTTTGGGGAATCTTCATTAAGCATGAGGTTGGCTACAATAGATGCCAACTCATCAGTAAATTAGTTCTCTTCTCTTGGGATGGAGATAATGCTAAAAGCATCAAAAGACTCAATCGGATCTCAGACCTTGAACTTATAACTCTTAATGTATGAGAGTTTGCATTGATATTTACTCCCTACTTGTTTGACCACTAGTTCTAAATCCCCATAGACTAGTAGTTCTTTTAATTTATTTTTTATAGCAAATTGTAAACCTAGGATAAGGGCCTCGTATTTTTATCAAGATTTTTAGTGCAAGGGAATTGGATTCTATAGGATGCATGATACTTATTACCACTAAGATTAGTTAGGACAACACTAACTATAGATCTATCCTTACACATAACACCATCAAATTGTAATCTCCATAGCCCAGGGATGCCATGAGTACTTTTGGGATCACATACCTTGACAATCTCTAGGGAAAAAACCCTTAAGTATAAGTTAAGTATATTGACCCTTTCATTCACATCATTGTACTCAGTGATCATGTGTTTCATACTTGGCTCTCTTTCAACCCTAATCTAATTAGGAACTCCTTTCAAATGTAGCCACAAATGTAAAAATATATGGACACATAGCCATTCAAACCCTTGGTCTATTCCTTGATTAATAAGATCCCATAAACATCAAGAATGTCAACAACTTGAATATCAATAAACTAATGCACTCTAGGCTTAGATGTTAGATGCATATGAAAATTTAATAACTATCTAACAACCTTAACTTTAGATTTATCTAATTGGGTGACAACCTTATCAAAATTAATAGGAGTCAAACCAAGCTATTTTCAAATACATACTAGCTTGATATTGGTAGATGCACCAAAATAAAATAAATAATTGTGCAAATTCTTAACAAACATCCTAATAGTGAGTAGGAAAAGAGGAGAGTCTACCCTAGCTTTATGTATAGTCACATTAGCATGGTCAGCCTTAGGTGGCTTATTGGATATCATTGACAATGATTCTAGTAAGAGGTCCCTTTGCTCTATAATTTGTGTCAGTTCATACTAAGTGATGTTAGCCTTTATCTTCTTCATATCCTCAATAATGTTATATCCAACTTTATTATAAGAACTAAGAATATCAGTGTTTGGATTAGAGGTACTTCCTTTAAGTCACATTAGATTATTGCTTGAAGAAGTGTCTAGAAGAGTTCCAAAGTTATTTAGAGGTGTTGAGGTAGTCAAGGGATATCTGTACTCTTTATTCCTCAAGGGATAAGTCTTCAAGAATTGTTACAAGGCCTAGATCTCCTCAAGGATCTCATCAGTTTCATTATCTTCTTGAAAAAGTAAATTAAAGTTCTCCACCATGAAATTCTAATTAGATTATTTGAATCTTGAGATACCTACACCACTTTCCTTGTTAGGGATTACTTCAAACATATCCAACTCGTGGAAAGAATCAAAACATTTTCAAAACTCTATACAATGAATCTCATCATGTTTAGATGTACAATGGACTCTATAATAATCAGGTAATGCAATATCAGTAAGATTTATGTCCATAGTCTTATTGTAAGAAGATGGTTCATTAGCCTTGTTATTATGAAAACTATCATTCTAAAACCTATTGTTTGGCTTGTTAAACCTTTGAAATGAGAATTTCCTACTAGAGTTATCTCTAGTATTGCCTACTTGTTTATTTAATTAAAGGAATTTAGTACTTAATTTTTGGACCATTTTTAAGATAGACTTATTCTCATTCTTGTGAGTTTTAGAATTATGCACCTGGTTATTATTAGTAGATGGTATTAAATATCTTTGATCATTTTACTGAAGCCATTAGTAGGATGGTTCAAGAATACTAACTTCTAATTAGGAGCAACATGACTTAAGGGTAGTTGATTTAGAGTTGGAAGTTGGTTCAAGGTTGGAATATTCTAGTTATTATTAGGGAAGATATTTAGAATGGGCATATGTGGGTTGATATTTGGGACTGAGTAGGCCATTTGTCCTTAGGGATGAATTTGATCATTGATGATCATTGATTTAAAATAAGACCTGGCCAATGAATTTTTAGCTAGAATGGATCTCTTCAAACATATAGAGGTCATGAGATCAACTACATATTTTTAAATTTATAGAGATAAAACATCATCAAGTTTATAATATTTTATGATCATACTATACATATTCTAAAATATAGAATTAAAGGACCTAATAGGCTCACTTGCATCACTCATAATGGTGGTGGATTGGTGATAAATGACACATGAACTAACAATTTTACCAAATTGTTCTATAAAAACATTAGAAAACCCATCCCAACTAGTGATATAATTATTAGGAAAATTCAAAATCCATTCATAAACAACATCTTTAAAAGTAAATGGGAACATCGTATATGCTACGTCCTCATGCAAAACATTTATCAACCTTAAGGCAACTTTGAAAGACTTAATGTTATCTTCAGCACTCACTATACTAGTTGAACTAAATGTAGGCAAATACTTTTTAGGGTTACATGGGAGATCATGTACCACACCTAGTATGTTTATTTCAAAGTCTCCCAACTAAGCCATACCTAGATGAAAGTTGAAGGTAAATCTACCTTGAAAAGGTGAAGTTGGAAAGATTTAGATTTCATGTGTCTACCTTTATCACAAATGGCTCTTCTATGGACTTTACGTTCAATCAATGGTTCCCTTTTCTCTAAGTGTGATCTAGTTCTAATCCTTTGCAATTTTAGTTTGAATATTAAATATCCTATGTGAAATATAATGTATCAAGTCAACCTTTATAAATAAAAAGGATTAAACCTACACATTAATCTCATTTTTCAATGATTGTATTAAGTATAGTAAAGGACATTTATGTTGACTAAGATAGCTCAAGTATGTGTTCAATTATGTAAACATGATCTATCTTTATAATTTTAAGCTTAAATAAACTCAGATTTATGAAAGATATTCCAACCTTTGGTCAAAGCAAATCATTTTATCCTCAAATATTATGGATTTTAAAAGTTTAATCTAAATTTACCAAAACC
This sequence comes from Torreya grandis, assembly GCA_037957365.1. Classification (NCBI taxonomy): domain Eukaryota; kingdom Viridiplantae; phylum Streptophyta; class Pinopsida; order Cupressales; family Taxaceae; genus Torreya; species Torreya grandis. Next base: position 493,055 of record JARHVA010006629.1, on the reverse strand, counting down.
AAGAAAAAAACTCAAAGAACTTTGATCTCTATCTAAGGAATCACAAAGATACATTCATCCATAGAGATTAATGATCTTTAAATTTCTAAGCACATGGTTACTCAAAATCATAATGATAACATCAATCTTATATCAAAATAGACTAAGATAAACAAAGATCCAACCAATTCATGGAGTATGTCCCTCCTTCTAGTGCCAATAGGACTTCTTTTTGCCTTTATGTCTATCACAAATGTTCTTAGTGTTCAAGAACACTTCTCATTTTATTATTCTAGGATTCTAGAGCATGAGTAGTCAATTGTCATAACATATTATTACCTATGGTGAAATAGTGGTAAGGTAATGTTTAACTATCCCTACAAATTTATATTAATTGATGGTTATGAGCTATCATGGTCTGATTCTTTGTAAATCGCAAGTATCTTAGGCTAATACTTAATGAATTATGATGAAAACTTAATCTATATACTAATATAAATGGATATTTATAATGAAATTTAAGCTCTACTTGTCTAGTTAAAAAAGAAGCAAAAAGAAGCGTAAGTGAGAGAAAATAATTGATTGTTGATCCTTGACTCAAATATTATGAAAAAGTTTAAATTAAAACTAAACCTACATTCACCAATATATGATGAAAAATAGCATAATCACAGATCTCACCACATACCAAGCAAATTTCAAAGGGTAATATGAAATTATACAAGAAAGAACTAGATTATACTTTAAATATTTGTTACCAGACTCAAATAACATTGGCACATATGAATAGAGAACAAATGAAGTGAAGTAATATCAAGATCCTTTAGCTAATCTAGAACAAGAACAAATTAAAAACCTTGTATCAAAAATGCAAATTCAAAATTCAAAGAAACTATTCAAATTCAAGCTTAGAATGAATAATTGAGAGAAATCTAAATTAAGAATTGACACATCAAATCTAGACAATCTTTGCAAAATTCCTTGATTGTATTAATTGCTCTAAGTATACAAATTTTTCTCAAAAATCTCTCTCTTATAAGATAGAAATACATGCCTTTTATATAAAGATCAGGTAGTATATCAGTTAGTCACAAGATACAAAATGTATAAAAGATTAGGACAATCGTCCTTCAAAAAGTTCTAGAATACATTTTCTTTTCTACATTAGACTGACCTAGAGGCAAGTATGCTAATAGACTAGCATAAGCCTTTTATAAAAGAATATTCCTATTTCAAATATTACAATTTTTAACAAAGAGAAATATTAATTAGCTAGTGGTCCCATTGCCGAAGGGTCTCCTTATTGTTCTTGTATAAGTTTTAGAACCTTTTGATGTTGTTCTTTGACCAACTCCAAATATATAGGGACATTAATAGGTAGACATCTTCTTGATCAGCTAAGTCATCAAGTTCCTTATCATCTCTGACCATAGATTATCTGATATACTAGGCTTCTATAATATTTTCCTTGGATGTGAAGATCATGCCTCAAATCCTACCATTATCACTACCTGATTGACCCTCACTTTTGCCCTTTACCTCCTACATCACTAAAGTGACTCTATGTTTGTACTGTACATCATCAATAATCCCTATTGTTGTAGTCTTGGTAGGATTAACTAGCATGGTGCCCAGGAGTTGTTCAATTCTAGTAATCAATTACTTATCATCAACCAATAGTCTATCCAAACTCTTTTTCCACACACTTAGACTCTAGATCTTGTCCATCACTATCCCTAATATAAAATTTAGGTAGGTTAGGTTGATGGTTTTAAATTTAAAGATTCTATCCCTAATCAAAATGATAATGAGATCCATTATCTTGGTCTCTACCTCCTACCACTCTATTATTAATCCCTTATCCACCTTGATTTGTTAGATTAATATATCTTGCCTTAGTTTTATTGATTTTAAATAATCAAACATATAAAAAAATAAGCTTCAAACATGTTTATAATAACATCAGGCACTGATAAAATGGTTTGGGTCTCTAACTTCTCATTTTCCTTTTCCAAAATTTGAATCCTTTATTTCATTCCCCTAATGCTCGCTCTAACATGGGTGGAGTGAGCCTCTAATAGGCTTTCAATATATTCTTCATGCATGGGCACTTAACTAGGTTGTTTCCCTCCAACTAAAATTAACCTTGTGAATGGTTCCACCTTCTAGAATGTGAACTCTTGATTCCCACCATGGATTTTCTTGTGGTTGCCCTCTCTAATCTCATTGTCTCTAGATTAAACTACATAGTAGTAGATGATTTTATGTGATTTGGAGGTTCTAAGACCTTTGTTCTTGTGTAATTTAATGCCCCTAGATCATCCATATATTTGTTTGTGGCCTTACAGTGGTCATAATTTTTATTTCATCTTATTCTTTCATTAAATACCTTATCCATGGCTTGATTTATTCATGTACATCAACATTGATGGATTGGGTCAGATCCCCTGAGTGGGACTAGGAAGGAATCTTCTACAACTTCATATATACAAACCGATGAAGGATGATTGGTCCATGAATGGGGAACTCCTCATTGAATAAGTTGATCTCACTTGTGGGATGAGTCAAAGTTAACTTTGCCATATTTATTCTCATACAGAAAATTATTGGTTCTATTTTTATCTTCTTTGGTTGGGCCATTGCAACTATATCTATGGTAACTTATTTTCCCTTATCTTCTTTCTCAAATCCGTTTACTTGAATTTGAGATTCTTTAGCGTTTGTTTCTTCTTCCTTGAAGTTGTATGTCCTAATAAGGATGTTGAGTGCATCCTCTAATATTTTATCTATCTCAAGGGAAATCAACTCTAAGTGCTCAATTAGGGATGGTGGTAATTGAGGGAGAGCTAAGGATGAAGGTCCCTGACCATGTCTCTCCTCTAACTTTTCCTTATTAGTGCCTTGTACAATTTATGCTATAGGCTATGGTACTTCCAACTAGGGTTGTTCCTAAGGTAGCCTGGAAGGTCCAAGAAATAAATGGTATTAAAGGGGATGTATCTACCATATTTCCCCTATCTTTTCATCACTAGTTAACCTATGCATAAACTTGAATTTAGTTTTCTTGAATCTAGCTAACACTTCTTCAAAATTATTGGCTTTTATGTATAGAGTGTCATGAGGGCCAAATTGGTGATCATAGATTGGCTTAGGTAATTAATTGATCTTAAAATGGTTCCCAACCACATTATTAGGGTCCAAATACCTAATATAATCTAATTAAAACATAAAAGAGTCCTTAAACTTGGACATGGTGTCCACCTACTTCCAATCTTGTAAAACTATTCTTCCAATTTTCAAAGAAAAGGGATGGAGGAGACCTTTCCTTTTCTCCTTATAGACCTCATCAACACCATGAAGGAGCTGAGATGAAATTTTCTATTCTTCCATCTTGGGAGGAATGTAAATAGACAACTTGTATGGTTGAGTTAGAATTTCCTAATTTTTATAACAATGCAATCTAGGTAGAACTAGATATCTCCCATCAGCTCCACATATTTCTTAATCAAAAGGAGAATCCTAGGCATGGGAATCCATACAATGGATTTTACTAATGTAGGATAGACATAATAAAATATGAATTTCATGTAGTGTCTATACTTGAAGATGTGTAACTTTGAGTAGTGGTGGGAAATTGTTGGTCTACCCTTAGGAGACTAGTTCTTGATGTTGGGGACCTTGGTAAAAGCTAGTAGGGTATATAAAAGATAATAAATCATGGAAAACTATCTCCTTATCTTCTTTTTAATGGTAAGAAATTGTTTCCCTAGGAATACATTAATCATATCCCCTATTGGAATAACTAGCTCTTTCTCTACCATAAAGTGGACATAAGATAATCAACTTTTTTCAACATACATAGTTATAGGGGCTCTATATATTTTATTTAATAGGGTCATGATTACCCTAATTCCTTACCTAAACTAGAGAATTAGGGATCTTTACCTCAAAGTCTTATATACATGGTTCCATTAGAGTAACCATGGCTTAAAGATGGTATTCAAATCATTCTCATTTGTCCATCCTTTGATTGTGGGTAGGTCCACATGGGGTTTTGGGATCTTGTAGTACTTCTCAAATGATAGTGGGGAAATGTAAGAAACTCTCCTAAAGATTCCATCTGGGTAATCCAATCATTATCAATTATAAAATTAATAAAAATTAGAGCAAGGATGTCAATGCAATGAAGTAACTTTGAGCTAGCATCAACATTGTGGAGGTCAGCCATTTGAACTATAACCAAGTCATTATATTTCCTATTAACTATGGAAATCCTTTATTCTTATTTAGTGATGGGATTCATCTCCTCTATGGTCAAGAAGAACTTTGACCAATTCTTATTACCATTATTTAGGGGTATAAAATCCAGCTCAGTATCTTTAAAAACCCTTCTTTCATTATCCATAGATAGGTATAACTCCATCTCATCCCTTATTTGTTGTTTGTGAGCTTCCATGACTTCTACACTTATAAATTGTTCACTACTAGATTAAAAATGGTCTCTAGTTAACTCTTTTATGCTCAACACAATTAAACTTATCCTAAATTATCTGTAGTCAATTTGAGTTTACTTAGGGTATTTTTATGAAATTTTAGGGCTTTAAAGATTTAATGGTGGTAGTTGTTTGGATTTTATCTCGTAAATACTTTGGATTTGATTTAGACATTTACCCTTATCTGTTTACATTCGTAGGCACACAACATGTTTTCTTTTGTCACTTTTTGCTTACATGGTGCTTATGTGACATCAATCTGGAACCTTTCATAGAAATTTTCATAAATTCCTTTTGAAGCACTAACCATTTGTTTTTAAAAATTCCCTTTTTTAATCCATTGGATCAAAATGGGATATTGATTGTGATCTAGGCCCTTGTTTATCTTTGGTTCCTTTTGTACTGACTCTCATGGTTATGCTTCTTGGCACCTCTACTTGCCTTTTGAGATTTGGTATCCTTGTTAGTCATACTTTTAACATGCATTCACCATGTGTTGAGTCCAAAATCTCTCAGAGTTCTATTAAAAATTCATTAGTGCCCTCACATAATTGGATAATCCTTTAATGATGAAGCACAAGCTGTAAGATCTACAAATATGTATAAGCCTTAAGTTAGTACATAAACATAAGAGAAATTAGGTTAAAATGTTTTTCCTATGTTTTTTATAGTAATAAACATAAGCATTTTATGCTAAGTTATAAATCAAAAGACTTAGGTTTACATATCTTAGGCTAAGGCATATTTCATGTTTATTAAATGCAAAATAAACTTTACGATAAAGTATCTATGCCTAAGTTTAAAGACTTATAAAAAGGGGACCATGGATAAATATTTTAGGCCAAAGTTTACATTGTGTTTTATAAGCACAATGCATACTTTGGGCTAAAATACTTAGTTGAGCTTTATAATATGTCTAAAGGGGGTCTAAGTGATATAATGACTAAGTGCCAAACTTTGTCATAGGGATTTATTATATTATTAAACACAATAAAAAAACTTAGTTACAAGTATTTGGGCTAAGTTTCATGTTATAATAATCCTTTTTAAAATAAGACTTAGTATAAATATGTATCCTAAGTTTCATGACATTAAAACAAAAAATAATGGGGACCTTAGGGTATAGGCTTAGAAAAAATCCATTTATACAAATACTTAGACTTATGAGGCCATTTAAATATATTTAGTTCAAATATTTCAAGCATTTGAACATCTTCCAAATCTTTCCACTCATCTACAAATTAATTTATAAGCCTTTTAGTAAAATTTTGGAGTCTATCTTAGTCCTGAGAAAAATAATTCATTAGCTTAAATTTAATGGTTTTACTAACATAAAATACATCCTTGTGAACATCAAATTATGATAATGCAAATGTAAAATTTAGGCTCATGAAGTTCTTAGCTTTGATGGGCTTAAAGTTTATGGTTGCATAGATGCCAAATAGTTCTTCACGGGTGTCAAATGATGGTCAAATGAACATCATATTCTTATGTCTCAATGTGAGAGTGACACTTGACACCTCCATAGGGCCTCCCAATATCTTCGACTATATTTGATCTTTTGGATAAAGTTTTTTGACATAGTGAGAGCTATCTTATTGTGATCTAGGAGATTGGTCATGATTGGTCCCTTTTGACATATAGGTCACTTTGTTATTAATCTTCAAATTTGGGAGTGTCACATGGTGACTCCATGGAGTTCTTGGGATTTTGAATTTTTAAGGATGTCTTCACTCCATATGATATTTAGTATATGATAAAGTGAGAACTATTGATTATGATCTAAATTCTCAAACATGATTTATCTAAAGCACTAAGTGCTCAACTTTGTGAGGATTCTTTCACATCAATTGATCAAAGGGCCATAAGGAATCATGAATCATTGGATCTTATGATTTTCATGTTTTTTAAGTTAAGACCTAGGCATTCCTCACTCTATTGGATCATGTTCCATGACGAATCATAGGCCATTGGATTGTTTAAGAATTAAGGAAATTATGTTAGAACTCGAGACTAAACATGGACTTAGGCTAAAGTGTTTAGACTAAGGTCCTGTTCATGATAATAAATATGATGGGGCATTATTGTTAAAACTTTAGGCTAAGATGTTGATAAAAGGACCAATCTAGAATAAAATTTAGACCATAATTAGTAATATAAATTAACAAAGGGGAAAAGAAAAGTAAACCAAGCATAATTTTTAAGCTAAGGTTTAGTCATGTTAAAAAAAATGACCAAAACATAACATAAAAATTAGGCTTAAGTCTAAAACATATTTAAATTGTTCCCACATAATTTGAATTTTAACTAAGGGTTTATGCCAAGGTTTTTAGAACCTGAAGATTTAGTAAGGGATCCATGAATAGTGCAACTTAAACACATGAAGACCAATCATTAGCAATTTATTCAAGCTTAAATCAAAATATAATGTAGTAAGCTAATCTTATCAAATGTGGATGATCTTAAAATTATAATAATGTTCAAAAATAGGCCATGCTTTTAGGGTTAATCTTTAAAATATATCAAGGGTCCCAATTTGATCAAAAAAGGGGGTATGTTGACCTCAACAAAACCATAAGAAAAAGGTCAGGGAACATATCAAGAGATATGAAAGGAAAGTAATAATTAACTGTACTCACTAGTCCTATAGTCATGCCCATGTGTTAATTAATGTAGAGGATGACAAAATATTTTCTATTAATATTTTAAGGGTAATCATGTCAATTCTTATAGGATCCAATATGATCCTCTAATTATAGATGAAGATGTTAAATGGATCAAAAATTAGAAATGGGTTTCTAAACCTATTCATGTACCTCCTCCTCATATAGAAGTAGACATACAAGAGTAAGATAGAACATTTTACGAATCATATGTACAATGGATATTTAAGACTTCTCCAAACTCCCCTGAACACATAGTTTTAGATTTAAGGTAAAAGCAGGTTTTGAAGGGGTCCCGAAACCCTATACAACAAGGTAAAAGATAAACCATGAGGCACCAACCAAGTTGAAAAAAGAACCAAAAAATATAAAAGAACCAAAACCAAGTTTTTTTGGGACCTGTTACCAACAAAAATAACCAGAAAACTCAGCTGTCAAAACACTGAACTAGAAGTTAACCAATAGAACCAGCAAGCTAGTCAACCTCCCATACCAGTAACCAGTAAACCAGGAGAGCAACCAGTTTACTAGCCCCAAAAAAATAGCCAGCAACAGGGAGCTTTGGAAGATAAAGGTTTTTATTTTTTTTTTCCCGACCGAAGGTTCATATCTCGAGGAGGGACTAAGGGCTTAGACTTCTTCCTTCTTACTTCTGTCCAACCATCCTCTACCTTTGCTGCCTTAGCAACCCATGCCTCAGAAGACATAGAACTTTGGGTTTCAATGGGCTTTAAATCCTTTTGAAAATCAAACACATACTGGCTTTTAGAAAGATCCTCCAAAGTAGGGAGAGAGCCCACCATCTCCTTCTCCGGTTCAACAATGTCACTTACCATAGCCTCCATAGGAGTATCATTAAAAGGCTTCGCCATAGCTTCCTCTTCAACTTCCACTTCTGATTGCGAGCTAACCTCGTTCTCAAAATCTGAATCAGAAGTCACTTCCAAAGATTGTTTGTCACTGTTAAGTTCAGAGGAGACCTTAGACCACCAAGAAGGTGAACGCTTGGGATAGTGTTTCCCAGCAACACAACAAGTAGCAATATGTCCCATCTGGTGGCATAACCTGCACTGAAAAGGGACCCCTTCATAATCTAAAGTTTGTGTCCAGGTGCCTCTTGGGGAGTCAAGGCAAATCACCTCAGGGAGGCCCTTAGAGACATCCAGATCAACCAGAAATCATACACACATTACGTGGAAAGGAGTCTCACTATCTTCGATATATAAAAAATCCCCTATTGCATTTCTAATGGTTTTAAGAACCTCATCTTGCCATAGGTGTATTAGAAAATAAGGAAGCCACACCCATATAGGGAGCTTGTTAAAGGATTTCAAGAGAGGATTAAAATCCTTGTGCCAAGGTTTAGCCATTAGAGGAAATCTACCCTGCCAAGAAAAATTGTTGGTACATAGTATAGACTTCCTATCTTCAGGGCTTTGAAAAACTATAATAAAGAAACCCCTGGTGTAGGGACAGATTTGAGCATCCCTAATATCTAGCCTGTTCTTGAGAATCTAGTACCTTAGGTCTGTAAGAGAGGGCCAATAACCACAAAAGTGAAAAATGGCAGCATAAGTGGAGAACTATTCTTTCACTTGAAAAATACTTTCCACTAGATCAGGTTCAAGAGAAACCCTAACAGGTTTTAAGGCACTTACAGGTGAAATGTGCTTTGGGCCAAATGCTGCATAAGGCAAAGATTCATGTATTTCTACTTCGTAGGCCGCCACATCCACAAAATTTCTTTTCCCAAATCCAAGCCCTGTTCTCGAAACAAAGGCTGAATGCACTTTCATATTTTCACCTCCCCCCGTAGAGGAAGTCACTTTAGGAGCATTCAAAACCCTCCCTTTGCTAGCAAAACAGTCTTCACCCATAGCAATTGCCTCAGCCATACCAGCTGGAAACCCAATAGCCGATTTAAAAATTTGAGCATGCGCGTAGCAAACGGTAAAAATTAGAAAGTTATTATTTCTTTGCAACATCTTTTTAGTGAGGAGAGACCTACAAGTCTTAAAATAACTAGGTTATTTTCCATGTTACCATTGCCTCCTTTGATTATATCCTAACAATTAATTCTTCCTACTTTATTTTATGATATTTATATTATTTAGTCACCAACTATTGTGACAACACCACCAACAATAACTTTTTAATCTTTTGGGAAACCACATTCACCACCCATGATTCCTTCAATGGTCACCAATACCCCATTTCATTGCCACTTATTACTACTATAATATGTTCATCTCCCATTCCAAATTCTATAATTTTATACCCTACTAATCCTAAAACACCAATTAAAAATAAAATGAAGATCAAGACTCCTCCTATTTCACCTTAAACATATAAGTAGAAGAGAATGAATCAATTTTTTTAAGAACATAAGGATAAATGAAATGTAATAAAGATCAGACCTTGTCCATTTATTAGATAGTGAAGAAGAAGATAAGATATGGGTAACTAAATAAGAATGGGTTTACAAGATTGAAACCAAAGAAACGTGGTCATTTAGTGAGACAACTGAAATAAAAAAAGAATACAATTGGATAACTAAAGAAAGTAATCAATATGGAGTAACTAATATATTAGGTAAGTCTAAAGAGGTTGACGAAGGAAATGATATCACGATGGACAAAAAATTATTTTTAGATAAAGAAAGAGATGTAGATTAAAAATTATAAACCTAAACAAAAGAGGCATAATTAGCTAAACCCCCATACATTACATTTTAGGCTACATTGGTGATAATTGTAAAGACTACTTCCATAGCAATCCCCTCTAATGTTGTAAGTACCACAATCATTCATTATTTGATACCTTCCTTGATCATTATTAATACATTTAATGTGCTAGATACTACTCATTTTTTACGTTATTTGAACTAAATAAATAAGCCTCAAGTAGTTATGATGTTAATTTTATCCAATATAGGCTAGTTTTCTACCATGGGTCATCCTACTACTATTATTACTTTTGGGGTTGCATATACATCAATCATAGTTTACTTGAAAAATCTAATTAACACCATAATAACCTATTCACTATTTAGTGGAACTACTCCTTAGTCTTCCACAACATTAATGGGAGTACATTTGGAAAACCTAGTTTCTATCTCCATTTTTATTACAAAAGACACAACCCCAAGCTATCTACACAATTGGTAATTCCTATTAGACAATTTTATAAAATATATTCCCTTATATTTTTAGTGAAGAGGGTAGCTAAGAAGGCTAAATACATTATTGATGCATTGGTGTAGAAGCATGCTTCTAGATAGATGAAGGATATACCTCATTTTACTACATTAGTGACATCTTACCCCATCGTAATGCATCATCTAGGGTAATATCATCCCATTACTATGGTTATAGATAAAGTAGATAAAAAATTTACATTGATAATTCTTTCATATATTAAACAACCATAATATGAAGGATTAGGAAGGAAAGACTTAATAATTATTGAGCAACCAATAATCAAGTTCAACTTAGATAGATAAAATCATATCTTGAGTAAGGTTAAAATAAAGATTTTTGTTGTTGAATGAGAACATGTAAATTTGGAATAGAGAGAAGACATATTCTCTATGAGAATATAGAAATTAAATCATTCTGACCTTGATAGATATAGGGAGGACTGCTACATTTTTTTAGATATGATTGGAGGAGTATCAAAGAAATGTTCAAAATTTATGACCAATAAATTCAAAGGTCAAAATAGAGGATCAAAACTAGGATCCTAAGGATATAATAGATAATTTATAAGGGGTAGAGAAAAATTTATATGAGACCATTCATTTAATAAGGTATACTAATACCACACCCCATCCTAGGTGGGGATACATAATTCATTTATTCAATAAAATGAAGGAAATTAATGGTAAGATTCACTTATTAATCCAATAAACCAAAAATAAGGAATATACCAACTTAAATATAATAACAATAGAAGCTACAATGGCCAAAAACTATGTCGCTACCAAAAGAGATGGCTTGAAATATATGAATTATGAGGTAAACAATCCTCTTGGGTAGTTATTTCAAAATCTAATTTTTGATAATCACCTTTGGGATATAATTGATATATTTTGAGCTAAAATCAAAGGCATAATCTATAAAACCAATGATAAAATTATGAAACTAATGATTTTTTTATATATACCTAGTAACCAATTTTGGCTACCATAGGTGGGATGAATAAAAAAACTTAAATTTTTCACTTGGTCTCCCTTTCTAATAGGTCTAAATTAATGTCTTATAAAAGTTTAGAATTATGTAAGGTATTTTTGAGAAAATTATGGTAAAGTGTTTTATTGGCATTAATCTTGGTTAAGTCATATATAGTGAAAAACATTGAATATAAGTATTTAATGTCCAAGTCTAATATTTATATAAGCTTCATCAAGTCAATTTAAATACAATTAAAGTTACGTGTATGGCCTAACATTTGTCAAAATAGTTTTAGTCAATTTGAAATGAGAAGAGGTAGTTACAAGATGTTTTCAACACCAAAAGGAGGCCAATCATTCACTTGTGTGGATTTAGAGGAATCATATTCGTGTATAAATTTTAAAAATTTATATATTCATCTAAATCAATTCAAATCCAAGTTAAATAAGTTTCATTGGTCCAAATAAGGTAGAAAATGCCTCCATTCTCCCATTGATCTCTTGCCAAGATCATAATGTCAAGTTTTGGATGATTGGTATGGATAAGAGAGTGGCTTATGTAAAAATATATTGGCCAAATATGGGGGACCTAATGACCTTGAGTTTACATTCATTACTTAGGAGCTCCATGGTCTAGGCTTTATGAACAAATTCTAAGAATGTAGGGTGGTCTAAAACCCTATTAAAACCTACTAGTTCAATTATATCCTTGCAATGGAATTTTGAATATCATTAGAAGCATGAAAGAAATAATAAATAATATATGAGGTATACATAATATTGATACATGATATTATAATATTTAATTATCATGTGTGTTCTCAAAAGGGGAATACATTTTCATTTTTGAATAGGTTGCACATTGAAAATAATGGGTTTCCTGATGTTTTAGGGTTTTTAGCAATTGGAAGCATGTTGGTGAAACTCCAATAACTATTCAAAAATTAATTGATGATATTAATATCATTAATTATACTATAAATTCATGCATCAACCCAAAAACCTCACAACATGATGGAGACCTATAGTCTCCCACAAGTATTCATCATGAATCAAAGTGGCAAGTAGAATCTTGATAATATAAAGGTCACTAGTGTATGAAATGAGTAATAAGTAGGATATGGTGGTATTTTTACCTATTTAAACCCATATATACCTTATAAAATCATCTTTATAGACAAAAGGTTAATAATACCATATTCTCATGTTCATCGAGAAGACTATGTAGCTTGCAAGTGTAGGAGGTCAACATGGTTTTAGTTTGAACCTCAAAGAAACAAATGGGAGATTAGTTTAATATAATTTAAATATTATTATATGAATAAAATAAATCCAAAATTATTTTTTACCTCAACATAAACTAATCCAAATCAAATTTATAATTGTCTCAGGTTTGATCACTATGTATAAATCTACATGTGCAAGAGTAAACCAAAAAAAAAATTGCTTTATCAGAGAGGTATGAAGGTCTAAAAATTAATGAGTAATATTTTAAAGTATTTTTATTTTTTTTATTGGTAAATATTATCAAATTATAATTCATAATGGGATAAATATTATAAATGTATACCTATAGGTTTGCATACTATAAGTCTCCATTTTCAAGAAAATACAGTGGACCTTGTATTAGACGATGATGTTTGAAGACCAAAGGAGTTATATAATTCATGAGTAGGAAATTTAATATATATAACACTTATTTAAAAGCACTAACAGGGTCCTCATAAAATTTTAATATGATTTAAGGTTATGTAAGGGTCAAAAAGCTTAAATAGGCCTGGAAGCCTAAATCATCACCTATATGTCTAATTGTATGAAGATGAATCAATCTACAAGTTTAAGAATTTAAATGGTTGGTGAGATAAATTTGAGATTTATATATGGTATATTTAATTTTGGAGACTCGAAACCAATTTAATAATTAATTTCAAATCCTAACATTCAAGAAACCTAGACTATGCATCTAGATGCATAATGGGGATTTTTGTAGGTCTGTCTTCAAATGTGTGAAGATAATATGTAATATTTAATTAAGAATTATATTTATATGATAATTAAATTAATTATGAATACTATAAGTATTTTACACAAGTACTTTATTCTTGTAATGATGAATCAAACCCTAAACAAAGCCACTAGGGCCAGACTAGCCTAATGGTCTACCAAATCTCAAAATATGAAAATCAGTTTATGAAAAATTTTGGAAGGAAAATTCCTATTATAGATAATCAATTAACATAGTATGAATTTTAATAGACATATTTAATGTGTTTTAAAAAAATTGCACTTTGAGGTGTTTTAGGCCAAACTCTTTCTCTCTTGGTCTCACACATAACCTTGTTAGCTCGAGAGGCTATCTTTCTACGCTTAGAAATCCTTAGAAGTCTGGCATGGGTAAAATTGTATTTTTTTATATGTTATATAGATTAAAAAATTTAATATTATGGAATTGGTTCATGTATTAAACCTTTGTTTTTTATGAATCATCTTTAAGAAGGCAACTACCTCCCAAACCTTGTTTTGGACTATGAAAAGCTCGATAAGGCTCAATTTTGTGCTTTGAACATGTAGTAACATTTGAATGGGACCTAAATATATTATAATGGAAGAGGACCATTTTTTTATAATTTTATTCTTTTTATTTTTTTGGGTATTATACCCCTCATAGTTATTAATCATCATTAAGATGATAGGTCACTTTAAAGCCTCTATAAACCCTTCTAAGAGCTTGATGGAGGTATACTTTCTTATAATGACATGAAATTCCATTGAGTGACCTATAATCACTTATATTATATATAACCATCTACTAGTACCTAAAATAACCATCACATGGCATGTGTGGGAGAGATGTATAGTTTTTTATCCTAAAAGATGGCCTTTTGGAGTTAGTTTATAGGGTTTTGAGGCTTGTAAACCTTCCTAGCCATTTGTAGAGTGTTTTTGAACCAAGATAAAGGTATTTTATCCCTTAAAAGTCAATTTAGAGGTATTCATTATTATAGTACAATTTTCATATCTCTAACTAGGCCTAAGAAAATAAAGATGATTATGTTGCACCAAGAAGATTGAATTTTAGGTTCTTGGAAACATGAACAAGGTTCAAACTCAACTCTCATTCTATCCCAGGATGGAAAATACATGGAATTGTCCTATAATGGCATTAGAGAGATCAATAATTCTAAGTGTAAAATGCAATCGTGTAACTCCTTTTGAGCTAAGAATCTATAGTTTCAAACAAGGTTAATGAGTCATCTAGGGAGTTAAAGAGTCTATTATATGCCTTTCTTCTAGAATCATCATCAAGTATCCAACACATGCCAAAGAAATGAAAATAATTCATCTTATAATCTCCTCTTTAACTATAAATGACTTGGATGAAGTGACACTTGTCATTGGAGTTACTCCTATACCTCTTTTTCTCTCTCACACACTTTCTCCTATATATACAACATTGAATGGATTGTAATGGATCATTTGGTTGATTATGGTGAATCCGTTATCAACTAAACACTTTTACTATAACTTTTAATTTCAAATAAATCTGATTATTACCTTTTAATATGATTTTAAATAGTGTACTTATGTGATTATTAATGAATTTTAGTAGTAATGTTCTTACTATCTCACATTTTTCCTTTACTACCTATTTTTAAATGGATTATCTTCTTGCAGGTCACATGGTGAGTTTGAGGTTAATATACATATTTTGGAACTAAATTTCATTCATTAGTTTCTTTCTTAATCCTCTTGATTATCCCTCTCATTCAATGCATTATCTATGGCCTCCATGTTGAAACACTCAGGATTGAAGATCCTTATTGAGTAGTGTGATCATATTAATTCTTAGTTCATGCTATTAATGCATAATGTTCAAGTGGAGGGTGATAATTTGGTGCATCACTTCCCTAGATTAGTTTAATTTCAATTTCTCTTATCCTTTTCCTTTTCAATAAATATGTTTAGTAGTGGTTTTAGGGTGATACCATCAGGGAGTTAGCCCTATCTAGATATTCACCTCACTAATTAGGCCACCCATATCGTAGAGGTGTCTTCATGATATCAATTATGTGAGGAGACTTGAACAAAATCTTAAAGTTTAACATTTTCTATGATAAAAATATTGAATTATAGAAATTGAGACACTCCATATGGAGGTCAAAGTCGCATTATCCACACATGAAAATTTGATGGACAACCTCTGATAGTTGTTCAAACAACCTTTTATTTATTATAAATATATTAATATCAAATTCAAGGATAGACATAAATTATATATACAAATGGAGGTATCAAAGATATCTAATTTAGTAGTAAGACACTCACAAATACCTCCTCAAAGTATTCAGTCTCTGAGATATACATTAGTGTCGACATAGACATGGTCAACATATATGCCACTTATAATACTCACTATTATAGATACATTGGTGGAAACTCATTTCATATCTATAGTGATAATGTATATTGTAAAACTTAGGTTACAATGTCATTTTCATTCACTTCATTTTCAACATCAACACCCCCATAAATATAATTATGTATTTTCATGTTTCATCTAAGTTGGAACTGTTAGTTCCTAATTTATTTTATCATGTATATATTGTATTTTAGTTGAGTAACTCTATTTCGTGAAACTATTTTGTACATGCATGATTCGCATGAGATTTGACACATTATTATGTTTTTGGATATGTAGTTCTAGAATTTTTTTGAGATATTAAGTCCCCATCCTAAGATTATAAATATTTTCATCCTATGGATCACAAAAGGAGGAGAATTTTGGCTATTGAGATTAATAATAAATTCTAAGGAAACTTATGCAATTATTATTGATTTGAAAATCTTTATTCTTCTCCAAACCTATGGAATTTTAAAGAAGTTATGTCATTCTTGTATCTTAGTATTCTAGTTGAGTATGAGCTATCTTTTCCATACACTTATTATTATTGATTTTTCTTTAATTTGAATTACATTCTGTTTAATAATCATAATCCCTCTTATATATGTGTAAACACAATATCATAAAAGTGACAATATCTAATTTTATATTCTTAAGTTTAATATTATTTTGTTTTGTTTGACTTCTAACTATGGTTTATTATTGGTGTGCTTACATTAGTGTACAACAACCATTGGTTTATAATTACTTATCCAACCTTTAGTTCAAGTGTTGGCTTCAGAATGTTTCATATATCTTGGATCAATGGCCTTATTTCTTCTTGACCTTTCCCTCTTTTTTGAGTTTATTATGCCTCATACCCACCTTAGGATAGAACCATAATATATCCACCTATCTCAAATAGACTTATATTCATCCATATTTGACCCATCTATGGTAAACAAACTACTTCACTCACCACTATTCTACCAACATTTTAAACCCATCTATCCTTAGGTTGGAACCATAATCTATCCACTCATCTCAAATAGATTTATATTCATCCATATTTGACCCATCTATGGTAAAAAAAATCCAATACCCAAAACCTCATGCCTTGGAGTGAATATTCATTAATAAACCCTAAAATATTAGAGGCTACCTCAAAATGTTACATGGTGTGCATAAAACTCACATCCATAGAAATTACTAACTATATGATACACTCCAAGTCTCATGAACCTTAGTATTAGTCCAATGCCATCAATTAGGCTTATTATATTGATAATTGGGTTCCTCATAAATAATTAAAGGGAGTCACTCATTTTGAAGGATGGAATAGTCAAAAACCCATAGTTAATCAATTTTGAGTGTCTATATCTTAGTCTATAGATATTATTCTAAAGAATAAATGTAAGGCATTAGAAAATTAGATTCATCCTTGCATCTTCACTAGATATCCTATGGGTATTAAGGGATATATGATTCTCCATCCCATCACTCATGAATTTTTCATTGAGATGAATTTTAATTTCCAAGAGGGTCCTTCATATTCCACACTCAACACCTCTCCTCTTCCTTGGATGCACTGGGATTTGATGACAATTCTATTGATTTAGATCCACATAAATAACCTCTTAATGATCCATTTTCTTATTCTAATTTTCATGATGAGAGTAGTGATGAAGTCTCACCTCCTCCTTCGCCCATAATATATTTAGAGGATGAGGGATATCATCTAGAGTCATTGAAATTTGGTCCTCTATGGTATATAAAAACACTACAAAGTGATGGTCAAGGGGTTGGAAATCCATCAAACAATAGGTGAACAAGTTCAAAATTTCAAAATGTTCCACATGATTTTATTGCATATATTTCTGATTCACAATCATTTTATGAGGCATAAGTACTAATGAGTGGAATAATTATATTGAAGAGGAATATGGTTCATTGATGAGTAAAAACACTTTGATTTTAGTCCCTCTTCCTAAGGGAATAAAACTTGTTTAGTGTATGTGGATCTACCAAACAAAATTTGTAGAATATGGGCTAATAAACAAGTTCAAAACATGTTTACTACAAAAGGGTTTTTCTTAGGTACTTGGAATTAATTATACTAAGATGTGTAACCTAGTTGAAAAAATGAACCCAATGTGACACACTCTTTTTAAAAACACATTACATCATTGGGATGTTCATCATATGGATATGAAGAGTGACTTTATTCATTATGACCTCAAGGAGAAAAAATAAATGGATAAACCATAAGGAATTGTGGAATATTACTCCTTAGTATTCAAACTTTTTAAATATATCTATTGCCTCAAACAAGATCCTTGAGATTTATATGATAATATGGACTCCTTTATTCTTTTATTTGGGTTCACTAGATGCCATTCTGATATAAATGTGTACATTTTACAGTAGGATAATCCACTATTGATTTTAGTTCTCTATGTGGATGAGCTATTAATTACATGGAGTTATTCATCCACCATCATAATAGTGAAAACTAATTTATTTGATAGGCTCTTAATGACTGAATTTGGCTTGTTGTACTACTTCCTTAGGATTGAAATTTATTAGTCTTATTCTAGGATCACTATTTTAAAATCTAAGTATTTCTAAATTTGAATGCATGGTTTAACATGGTTAAATATAATCCATATCCAACTCCTTTTCTATCTAGTGTGAAACTTGTGGTTAATTGATCATATAATTTGGTTGATGTTACCTCATATTAATAACTTTTTGGTAGTCTCATCTACTATATGCACACTAGACCTAACATTTCATATACAATGGGCATGGTATTTATATTTATTAAATAACCACATGATCTACACTAGATATAATTAAAGTGTACTCTCCATTACATTTAGGATAGTTATAGTTTAAGGATTCACTATGTATTAAGAATTGATTTTGACTTGATTGGATATATTGATTCATATCAGACTTGTGATATTTATAATCATAAGTCTACTTCAAGCTATAGTTTCTCCCTTAGATCAAATCTGACTATTTAGTTAAGTAAAAAATACTATGTATCTATTGATTCTACCACTAAGGATATTTATCTTTAAAATATTCTGATTGAGTTTGACATCTAGTATCAATGACTAATAGTCATCTTTTATGACAACCAAGTCACAATCTAGATCTATAAGAATTCATTCCATCAACAAACCAATCATATCAAGATTTAGATTCATTTCATTCATTATATCATCCATGATAAAAGCATTAATATCCAATGCATCTAGACAATGAAAAAACTTACTAATATAGTCACTAAACCCTTCAATGAGAACAAGTATCTTCATTTATAAGTTCTTCTTGGGGTTTGAGAAGCTCCAAAATCTTCCCCTAACGTGAATTTGTATTTATGTGGGTACCTTAATAGGTTTTTTGGGACCCAGTTCCACTATCCACCTAAGGTACACTTAATGGGGGGTGTTAGTGTAGGTTTTTATTCCATTTAATGGATTTTCCCTACACATGTTATTTATCCTGCTTAAGTTTCTTTTTAGGTCATTATGAAATATAATCCCACATTCATGAGGATGTGAGGAAATGTTTATATTTCACCTATATAATGTACTTTCCTAAAGCTTTTATGGATAATGAGCATTTTTATTATTTTGATGCAATTTATTCTTTTGGTTCATGCATTATTCTAATACTACACATGTAATTCATTATGCATTTGATCATATCCAGATCAGTCCTCAATTGTGTTCCAATCCAACATTTTATTTTTGGAATTCATACATTTAGTTTGATTAACTTAGATAGTTGAATTGATATTTCCCATGGTAATTATATTTCATGATTTTTATAGTAAACTTTATTAGTAGACAATAAATATTGATGATAGTTGATCAAAAAAGGATTGTTAATCTTTGAAATATTTTAAATTTTAGGTTTATTTATAATATTAGATCATGCTGAAATGATTATGTCAACATATGTTATTACACCTTGTTATCTTTGAAATGATATGTTTTTTATGTTCTATCATTATTAAAGAATAAGAATATATAATATGGAATATTATAGATAGAATTTTAGTGATTTATTACTTATATTTAGTTATATATGTTGATTGGATTACATGATGACATGTGTTAATGGTTAAATTGTTTGTAAATACACTAGCCCCCCACTAATTAGAAAATTATTTTATTAAGGTATATTTTTATAAAAAATAGTCTCGAGTCTTAAAAAGTTCACTTTAAGAATGTATTATTCAAATCCTAAAATATAAAGTGGTTAAATTTTAATAAAGTGCTATTAACTTTATTTTAAATTTAACTAAAATTAATTTGTAGCTTAAAATTAATAAAATTACTAAATTTAAGGTTGCAAAAGGACTTAAAGGACATCATTTGATTAAATAAGTCATACAGGTATAAAGAGTTCTCTAAAATTTTCATACTTACTCCTCTTCTAGTTAAAATCTCTCTAAGATTAATCTCTTTGTGAGATCCATATTTTCACAATGATTAATTATGAAATTTTTTGTTATTGCACACATGTCTTGATATTATGTGTTCTATATATATTGAGACATGAGATGATATTATTAACTTATGTTATAGATAGTATATTTTATATGTATGATGATGTTAGTTATCAAAATTATTTTATTTATTCATTATGATGCTTATTATTTCCATATTAATAAAGATATTTTTTCTTTTTCTTAAGTGTATGATTTATTATATAGATGTGTATATTATTAGCATGAATATATCACCATTGAGACATTATGAATTGGATATGTTTGTAACAATTTTTTATGGATTAATATTAATTATCTTGTTACATTTTTCAAATTTAGTTATCTATATTAGTGCATGTTATGTGTAAATTTATGTGTAGGTGATAGGAAAGGCCAACAAGGGAACTAGGATTACATTGAACATGAGTAAATCATTGGTATAAAGATGTAATTACTACTTATTTTACTAAAAAAATAAACCCATTCTAGTGTCATTGTTAATCTCCATTCCCTACTAACATAATTCACCCATTATAAAATATTCTTACCTTCTTTACCCATATCTTAGATATTTATTGAAAAATCTAGAAGGTCTTAAGGTTTAAATTTTAACCAACCTCTTCTCACCACTGGAAATAATTAAATGTAATTTATAAGCTAATTTTGGAGTGTGACATAAATTAAATTTATGATATTTTATGTTGATTTTAGACTTTTAACCAATATAAATGTTTGAGAGTCTTTATAGGAGCCAAATAATACTTTTGGGTCAACCCATGTGCCCATTTATGGCATGGGATAATGGTAGAATTAATTATTCATGTAACTATATTACTTTCCCACATGGGCTCGTAAAATGACTTAATTATTATGTGTAATTTGTAACCAAGATCTAAGAAATGGGGAAGCACACATGTTACCTTCCCATTGGCCAATGGATTTGAGTGATTGGATTATACGAGGAAGGAATGCCTTCTTATGATAACATTTTTTCAAATTTTCAATTTGAGAAGTGGTTAGGAAAAGTAAAAGAGATAAGGATATGCTAAGGGAAGAAGGAAAAGGTCTTGAATTGTGAGGAGGTGAACCCACCCAACCAATTATTTCAAACCAAGTAAATAATTTAGGTAGGCTTACATTTTATCTATTTTATATTATTTTATTTATATTATTACTTGAAAGAGAAGTTTTTCCATTGTTTTTTAGTTTTCAAGAGGTATAGGGACACTTGGGATACCCCATTTTCACCTTTCCTTTCCATAGTTGTCCCTATGGCGACTATGTGTATTTTGTTTTCCATTTAGGATTTGGATATGAACCATCCCTCCTTATTTTATTGGTTAATTTTAAAACCCATTTCTTTTTTCATTTTTACATTATTAGGTTGTTCATTTTGGCTTAGATTATAGTCTTATTTTTGTTTATATTATGTAATGGTAGTGGCTAGAGGAACTGAGATCTCATTCCCTCCTACATGGTTCTTCTTGGAATAGTGATAGTGGCTAGTGGAATAAGGTTCTCATTACCTCATAAGTGGATCTTTGGTAAGTTTAACTAGGATAAGGTCTTCCTATGGCCAATATATGTATTAGGAGAAGAGGGATGCATCCCAATGTTTTCATTATCCCTCATTGAGTTACTTAATTAGTTTTATGAGAATTTATTTTAGAAAATAAATTTAAAAAACTCAAACAAATATAGGGTTTAAATGAAGATGAGGCATACCTGTGTGATAAATTTCACATCATTGATCAAGAAATTATGATATCTCTTTTTTGGTTGGAACAGAATCCTGCACACATGTGAGAAACTGGACATAATATATTAGTAATGTAATAAGGTGGGTTGCCTCATAAAATACCAATTATAGGAAGGTATAAGCTTCCCTGCATGGATGACAAGCCACCTATTTTAGAAATTAAGATGATAATAATGATAATGAAAATTACAATTTTTTTTGATAATTTATATAACATATGATGATGAGAACATCTAATCTTTTTTTATTGTGTTAATATAGGTAAAATAGTCAAGCCAAAACTCATGTATATCTTTGGTATCTTTTTGGATAATCTCAAGTTGGGCTGAGATATCATCAAATTTGAGGGTGAATGTTATGGCATAATGAATCAAATCATGTGAAATATCACTTTGATAAATAAAGAGGGGTTGAGATGAAATTGGTAAATCAAGAATGCTAATTATTTCATGAGATTATCTAGTAATGGTCATCTAAAGATAGATTTCCATGTTTATAATAAAATAAACAATCAAATTAGACTAGGACCATGATATAGATCCATAAAAATAGGCTCAAGTTCTATAACTAAATACATCTGATAGGTATCAATGTCAATTCACATAATCAAAACTAATTTTATCATAATCAATGATGACATATATGATCGATGTTGATTCTAGTAAAATTTCCATAATGCTAAGAAGTTGGATTATGATTTATGAAAATGAATTATAAAGATAATAGACGTAGCCTAAGGATTAGATTAATAATATTAATGCATATAAAAAAATAAATTATGAAATTATGATTAAGAATAGTTACAATACTAACCTTTTAATGCTATTTAATGGTGATTAGGATTGGTGGTGTATTTTGAATTATATAGAGTGATACTAAGGATTCAAATATTTGATGTATATTAGTAAGATAACCTAATATCTATCTCACAAGGTTTCCTGAGTGCTTCTCATATCAAAGGTGTTCTATCAACCTTTTTGATTCATTTTAGGATCATTTGGGTGAGTTGAGTCTGTGTATAAGTAATTGTAATCAATTTAATAGAATTAGTGACAATCATGGTTGAATGTTAATGATTCTTTATTTTCTTGGAAAATTGCATTATAAGGAGGTTCTAACCATGGGATAAGTTATCAAGGATTATTTTAAACTTTTTTTAACATTATTTTCATTGAGGTTAATTTGTTAGGATGAAGGGATAAATTAGATTTTATAGATTTTATTATCTATTTAGAGATTTGGGATGTTGGAAAGGGGATAAATGGTAATTAAAAAAGTAATTATGGTTAGTAAATGTAAATAAGGGTGATGTATAATAATAAAGGTGGATTAAAATATGTAAATACACTTTAAAGTTATGTATATAAAATTCATATTTACATTTTCCCATTTTTGTTGAGTAGTTGAATTGAAATTAGCCATGAGATAAAAATCTAGTGTGTTGATGCCATAAGTGTGAATGAGGAGGTATTTCCCCTCAAATAGAGAGATAGCATGATATAAGGAGGTGGTTATGGGTTTGAAAAAAAGTGAGATGAAGGATAGGATGGATATTTAATTGATAAAAAGAGTGCCAAGGATGCAAGCTAGTTACATGAGTAAAAATATTTTGCACTATCAAGAAAAGGATAATGACACATAGAGATGCCATTGGGAATCCATAAAATAAATTATCCAAATAATGAACAAGTGGGTCCATAATCAAAGGTGACCAAGAGAAAAAAGGATATGAGGGACTAATTAAAGCATCTGGTGTGCAAAAAAAAATAGTTGACCTATAGGCAATTGTTTTCATGGTGAAGTACAATCCTTGGATTCGTAGGGGATAGATTACCAATAGAATGTATGCCTATGTATGATAAGGGACAAATTATGGATCTCTTTCATGAGCCTATGGTATTATGTAAAATATCATAGTTATAATGGGTAAACCTATGAATCCCAAAAATAAAAAAGTTGTGCATGAAAATTGTTCTAAATAGTGTAAAGTAAAGGATTGACAATGATTTTAATGGATTATCAAATATTTTTTGAGGATAGACATTGATTGGTCAAATTGACAATGATTTTGTGAAGTATAGTTAATTGAGGTACCCAATATATATATCACAACCCACATTACAAAGGATTATTTACAATTTTCATATAATTGATCATTAGAGTGAAGAGACAAGGAGATAACATATGGATTTGAAATATGGATTCAAGTGAAAGTGAACATAAAATATGAAGATCACTTGTAGAGGTAGGTGGATGTAATTTAGAATTTTGGTTTTTATCGAAATGGAAAAAAATTCTTAATTTTAACTATAGGATCAACCATGATTAGATATGATCAATGATTATCATGTGAAATCAATGTTGATTTTCATGAATCATGATCAATCCAAAAGAGTTCCTCATCCATCCTAGAAGAATCAATGATGATCATTGTAAGAGTTAGGATATAAGAATAACTTAAAAACATGTTTATAATTAATTCTTGAAGGATAGAGAGATATTGACATTGTGACACAAGGTGTCGCTATTATTGAAATATCTTTAGGATGTGATGACCGATGAGGATTAGGCCCACATGGATATTGTCAAATTCAGTGGATTACATCATTACTAATGGATACACACACACACACACACACACACACACACACACACACACACACATGACTATTCATAACATTATTATAGTGATGGGATACAAAGACAAGGAACTTATGGTTGTCAAATAGGGAGATTATTATCATGATGGAGGATATACATAGGATTTTATGGTTTCTTATATGGGGAGCAGTGATTACACCAAAATATGAGATAAGATGTGGGGAGGACCTGATATGACTGTATAATGAGGATTCTATATATATCACATTTATTCTAGGGGGTTTTAATTTGAATATTTATATGATTAAGATGAAAAGGGGAGATTAGTTATGACCATGATGATTCTAATGATCTCTTATTATGGATTGTTAGATTATAGAAGAGGGAGATTTATTTAGAGTTTGATAAGTGTAGTAGCATATATGGTAGAGCATTGTATTATGCTTATATGATCACCCATGATCTTAGCATAGGTGTATAGGGAGTTATTTGGATAGAGGACATAATAGATATTTGGGTGAGATATCACATTTTTACTACAATGTTGGGATTATGAGCATATATTAGTAGTGTGACCACCTAGGATTCCATAAATGAGATAACATCAGGCAACCTACAATGCATGATTCCATAAATGGAAGGATGATCTGGTTAGACCATTTGGTGATGATATTATATGATATTTGGTATAATATAGATGAGTAATGGATGATTTATAGGATGGAGATGTGATGTAGAGGTTGTATGTGAGATTTCCTTCATGGTTGAGAGAGAAATGAGATTAAGCTATAAGATAGGTGGTTACAAGGGTGAAAATTGAATCATTTAGAGTTATTTTAGTTTGGGATAGTGAGGAGATAGTTTGGTTTGGTATAGGATATACCTAATTCACTATGGTTGTATAGATGTGAGTATTCCAATGTTGAGCTTACATAATCTAATTTTATGGGTATCTATCTATTAGTGAAGGAGGAGGTGACTAAAATTTATGTGGATGATGTCAGGGTCATAATAACATTTTTTTTGTGGTGGGAAACAAGATAGGGGATAGATAAGGGATGGTAGTATAGACATGGTATGAGGGGAAGGACAAGGAGATGGTAAATGTTTATGAGAGAGAAG
The DNA here is from genome assembly GCA_037957365.1 of Torreya grandis. NCBI lineage: Eukaryota > Viridiplantae > Streptophyta > Pinopsida > Cupressales > Taxaceae > Torreya > Torreya grandis. The sequence goes on along the minus strand of JARHVA010006629.1, from coordinate 467,379 downwards.
GAGATGAGGTTCATGTAGAGGGCATGGATTATATGGGATAACTATAGAGGGGGATGCATTAAAAACATAGTTTTCCTCATTAAAATATCAAATTTATACACTATAATCTAGTCATGATAATTTATAGGTAATTTATTATGCTTTGGATGCCATTTATGATCATGTTACACAATATCAGGATAGGTAATGGGGCCAAAGGGATAGACTCTATGGATTAGTAAGACCTATGGGAGTGACAACATCAATATTAGGTAGAGGTGGAGCACAAAGTCTAGGGATGGGACCATCAAGGATGGTGAGTGTGGATATATACTAGGATGTGTTGGTAGAGTTGTGATACTATGAGTAGATTATGGTATAGTGCCTTCTTAAAGTTCCATAGTATATGACCTATATTTGGAATTAGGTTATATCCTCATAATGGACACTGATTATTTTAGCTAGTATGGGTAGTCTGGAATAGGTAAGGGATGGTGGGGATAGGGGAGGGGATAGGAGATGATATGGAGGAGGTGAGTGTGTTGATCTGATCCTTTTAAACTTTACCACCTAGTTGTATTTTACTATTGTAGTGATCAGAGGACTATATTATATATGTGACCTTTTATTTATGATATTATGATGATGTAAATATTTTATTTTCAAGTGTATATCAATTCATGGGTATTTATTGTCATTATTAGCATGTGTTAATTTGTTATATTTTTATTTTATTTTATTAAATTATGATATATGTTATGATTTAATTTTTATATGATAATGGATCATGATTATGATGTTATATTGAAATAATTTTCATGGATAATGTTATGCAAATGTATATGCTTTTTATGTTTTTGGATTATGTAACATTTTTTGTTTATTGAATGTTAGATAATAATTATGATTGTTTATAAAAGAGTAAACTAGCTTCCTAACTCATATACTAATGTAGATCATAACCATAAATAGGCATCTTTTAGCACTTACATATGAATCATTTATCTAGTGTTAATATACATTTCAATATCCTTTATATTGACTAAGGTTAGGAAGGAATTTTTAGATGATGTTTCCTTTCAATCAATTTAGGTTTTAAGCTTAATTTAGGATTAGATGCCCTTCCCTGTGTATGAGAGCTATGTCTCTTTGTATTAATAATCTTAGGAGCCCATTTTTGGTGTTAATACATGCATTATGTAGATTGATATATGCAATAAGTTTATGAATTTAAATAAGTTGATCAATGCAAGAAGATTTTGTGCGATAATTTTTAATTTTGACTTGAAAGATTTTGAAGGCCTATTTTTTGATAGAAAATTTATCAATATGGGAACTTCTATACAATATAGATATTTAAATAGCCATCCTTAAAGGGAGTGTTCTATATTTTTTAATATATTTTTGCACTTTTATAAACAATTATCCTTCAAGGGATTAGTCTACATTTTTACCCCCTTTCCTTAATTTTTATTTTTATTCCAGCCTAGTTATTTTGACATGGATTACCTTAGGGTGACCCAACTTATTATGTTTTATAAGATAAATCAGTTTCAAAAGGTCGTATTTTTATCCCAAAAAAGCTTTGCTTGGCCAATGTGAGGGATTTGAGAAATAATGATTTGTGGCTCCTTCTAGGTAAAGGCATAGCTTATCTAATTAAAACATGTCATGAATAGAGATGAGTTGTTTATATTAAATGATGACATATATAATATACTATATAACCACATGATTCTATATAATTATTGGGTATTTTTAAGGAAAATGAGATGGTTTTGGGATATGAATTTTGAATGAAGGGAAAACCTATATTGATTATGCATATTAAAATATTATTATCAAAATAAAAGACATAGATGTAAATAATTAAGAGAATCATGCTATATTTTTCCCTCAATAGAGGCTAAACGATATGCCCCTAATCCATATTTATGAGTGATAATGTATGGTCTAATCCAATTTGGAGAAAACTTTCCTCATTTACTTTATTCCAAATTTATGACATGTTAATTTATGATGAGGATTGATCAATCCCCCCATAGGTAAAATGGGTATGGAGATGAGGATTATAAAGGGGATAATCTAAGTTGGGATGATATATGTGTTGTTTGTTAGGGCACCCATACTCCTGAGGAGTAATCAGGGTGTTACACATTAATAACTAATATTTCCCTAATGAAAGTTATTAGAGAGAATAATCAAGGGAAACATTAGGAATGTGGGATGAGGGGATTGTCAAACAAGATGATTATCCACTTATTAATGATGATGGGGTTGAGTGTTTTAGGGGTATTAAGACATCATTAGTTTGATAGGTTAAATTGAATGTTTTGAATGGATGAGGATCTAATGGGATAGTATGGATTTTTCCTTCATACTCATATTTAAGGGATCAATGTGAGGTAAAAGGGATGTAACTCATATCATAGATCTAGGTGTGTCCTAGTAATATGTTATATTAGAATCCCATTTTACCACATAAAATAGCTCATGGAGTGTATGTGCACCTACTTGGCTAGGGAGGATAATAGTACTTAACATAGGATATACCATGTCATTAAAAGCTCACATAATAGCTAAGGATTGGGATATAATGGTTTGTGATAGATGGAGTTATTAGAAATAATGTGATGAGATGATATTTATACTATCCCAACTTTCAATAATTATCCTATTGATCTTGGTTTGATAAACTTGGGTAGTTATTAATAGAGGCATATCTTAGTTTTTAGGTTGTAGTGGGCATACTTTAGAATAATGTATGATAAAAGATGAAGATGTTTAAAAAAAAAAAAAAAAAATCGACAGAGGTTAGGATTCATCTTAGTATACATGGATGTCCTATATTGTCTCTATCATATATTGACAATGTTGTGGGAAATTTTGGATAAGCTTATATAAGGACATCTTCATGGGTAGTTGGTGGAGTTCTTTCAAAATTTATATCTATATCAATTCCAATGAATTATTATCCTAATATATCGCTAAAATGGAGATTTATGGATTTGGAATGGATGATTGGGGCTATCTATAATTTAGGTAGGAGCCTTTCAGATGGATATTTTGACTTTGTTTGGATTTTAGGTTTTATAGACTTGTGTTTGAGACCATGTAGCTATGTTTATCATATCAATTTGTAAAAATGGATAGTCTATTGAAGTCACTAACTGAATCATATTTAGAGGAATCAAGGGGATGTTATAAAGGGGTTTGTCAAGAATGGAGTTAGGGATATTAATCATGATTTTTTATGTTTATTTTGATTTTTATTAAAAACTATTTAAGGCATACATCATTTTAGTCTTGGTGATGGTTATGGATTTAGTGTTTTGTTCAAGGAGTGGATCAGGAAAAGGTTTTTTAGTTAAGAGATCATATTTTTCTAGGAGATCTTGGATTATATCTTTGAGATAATTGTAACTCTAGGTATCATGTCTTGGTGTCTTATGCTAGGAACATATCTTATCTTCCATGTACCATGTAAGTTCTTACTTATGAGGATTGACAAACTCAATGGGTGGTAATCTAATGAGGAAATTTGGTATAAGGTGATCAAGGATGGTGGAGTATGATCCCCATAGTGGGTCTTAGTGGGATTTTATCATTTTTTAGCATGTTAATTTTTTGACCATGCTTAATTTTGTAGATTATTTCTTTGAATTTATTATACAAGTGGTATGAATGGGAGGTATAGGCATATTGGATAAGCTTCTAGGGTAATAATGACTTGAGGGTTTGATATGGGGTGTTATTGTTGATAATATAGGAGGAAGCTTTTGAACTATCTTGATTCATTTGAGAGATGGTTCTATAATTATGATCTTTAGTTTATAGGAAGGATGAGGCCCTAATATGGATGGATTAGTTTGAACCTAGGGCATAGTCATATTCCATTTTCAAGCACTCTTGGAAGCCATAGGGATGACTTTATGAGGATTTTAATTTTTTGATGTCTAAGGGAGTTCAAGCCTTATAGGTGGGTGTTATAGGGAATTAAACTTTGGCACACTAAGACATTTGTCCCATGTGGCTTGAGTACCCATTTTATCTTACATCTTTGGTAAGTGGTCTTGAGAGTGTTTGGATGGCACCTCCTCTAGGGGATACCATGTAATAAGATTGGGGAAGTTCAAATTGATGATAGGAATAAGCTTAACTAACAGAGATTATTGCAAGGTATCTCTTGAAGGATGTATAGAATTTGTGTTACTTCTAAAGATGACTTAGGTGTGCTATTATCTTTTTTAGGTAGAAGTTGATCATAAATGGTGTTTATTATGTAGGATTCCTAATATTCGGTGTTTATAGTGTTTGATTTTACTTAATTGGATGATTTGGGAATGTTTATCTATAGATATTGATAAATTAGTTTGGAGGAACATTTGGATTGTCTAATTATAGTTCCCCTTGATCAATAAGGTTTTGCACCAAGCTCTTGAAAATATTACATTTGGTGATCTCCTGACTAGGTACACGTTGGTAGGATTATAAGTTAGTTTATTTTTACCTATTTGTTTTAGAATGAGATTCATCAATGGGCCTAATGGGAGGGAGCTTACTAATTCACGCTTTCAAAAGTTTATCAAGGATGGAAGCATGGTATTTTATCAAGGGCATGTATTATCTAGGTGGAAGTCATGTTAATATATTTTATGATTATGTATAATAAATATAAGGACAAGGTTAGTTTTTTGTTGATGGAGTGGATGATTTTAAAATAAAAAAGTTTGTTGTGCCTTTTGTTTTATATTTATTGGACCCCTTGAAAAGATCAAGTTTAAAATTTTTATTTCATAATTTGACCTTTCCTTCTTCTAAGTTTTAGATTTACAACATATAAGTCATGGTAAAGGATTCATCAAAGGCCTTGAAAGATAAGACTTGAAGCATGGATGAAATGTCCTTTACACATGTCTGGTGAAAAGTTTGATGTCATGTCCCCTTTTTCGTGGACATTGACAGAATTGATGATTAGCCTATTATGAGACCTTCATAGGCTAATAGGATGGATAGAGGGTCATGATGGAGATTGGCTTGGCTTTGATTTATAGAATTCCTATAGTTTGCTTTCATTCAGGTTCTTTTAGACACATTTAGCCTGAGCTCCTATTATTTAGGGATATTTGACATGCAGCAGAGCACCTTTATTTTGGTATGGTCATGTGCAGAATCACTCCTTGGTTCACTAGCTTCAAACGGTTTGAGGATCTGGCATGTATTGAGGGAGATATTAATATTTGAGTGATTTAATCAAATATTAATTATTTATCCTATTTTTAATTAGAAACCCTAATTCTAATTTAAGAAACCCTAATTAGGGCAAGCATATCTTTTTGAGGGTATAAGGGTTTCTCATGGAGGCCATTATTGATTATGCATTGATTATTGATTATTGATTTTGAAAAATTCTTCTGTGAAAAATGAGCCAAGGGTTCCAGGATTCCATTGCAGTGGAGAATGTCAACTCTTCATTGTGTGTGATTCAGAGGCTATGAAATATCAGTTGATCTATTGCCAAATTGAGAGATAGCTTCATACAAAAGTTATCACAGAGGTTTATAGATTTGAGAGGTAACTTCATACATAAGTTGTCACAAAGCTTTCTAGGTATTTATTCTATTAGGTTTTTGATCCAATAAGTTATACAGATATAGATCTTTTGTATTAGAATCATATATTCTTGAGATCAGGTTGTTCAACTATCAGGGGTTGAAAATAGATAGGTTGGTGGCCGTACTAAGTCCATACAGGTTCATATAGATCCACTCAAGAATCAACCTCGATAGATAGAGATCCATAGAGACTGACATCGGCCATCCCAATGACCAACATCGGCCGACTCAAGACTGACATCGACAGAGAAGGACCCACAGAGACTGACATCGATAGTATATCGACTGATGCCAGCGACTGTGTATTCGACATAGCAGGTTGAGATGAGACTAAATTTAGGTTTTAGTTCTAGACTTGCAAAAGATCAGGGTTTTAAGACCAAATTTTAATATTCTTTTATTTGTATGAGAGAAGACTATAATTGTAATTATCTGAATAAGTGATAAGATATTTGAGTGCTATTGAGAGATTATATTGTGATTTATTTATTCATATTTGAAATTATTTTGGCAAAAGTGTATCTTTGTTCAGAGCTATTTATGTTTAGATATTCCCTACTAAAAGGGGATATTACAGTGGTATCAGAGCTTTTGCTGAGAAAAAAGAGCCCCTAAGTAAGGGACATCACAGTGGTATCAGAGCCAAATTCCTGCCATCCTGTTGGATAGTTTGGGCAAATTAGAGCTAATGTCTTGCCATCCTATTGGGTAGTTTGGGTAGATTGAATCAGCAAAGTATCATGATGCCTTCATATACTCAAAAATAGTGGGATAATGATATGAAGAAGCTAGAACATAGTTTGAAGCAGTTGGATGAAACCTAGAGGAGGATGAATGAAATTCTTTCATACCCTACATTCAAAGACAAATCCACACAGTATATGACAACAAAGGATGAGTGGGGGTTATTAACTCCACAAGCTCAGGGGAGGTTGTCTTTTGATTGCTTTGTTAAGTTGAGGAGAAAGCACTACAGATCACTTAGATGAGAGAGCAGCATGTCCCATGATTATTATGATTATTATGAGATAGGAAATAGTGAAGATGAGGATGAGTTAGATGCTTGCACTCAGAGTGTAGAGGTGTGCTCAGATGTTAGTGCACTGAGGGTTGATGATCTCTCAGCTATGGCAGAGATTGTAGAAGAGTCCCAGGATCCAATTATTGTAGATGACACCCAGGAGAATGTAGTGGACAATTTTGAGGACTTAGTTTCACTGGCAGTTTCTTTTGGTATGGAAGAGTTAGATAGTGATGCTACAATTGTTGAGATTCTATACGTTGATATGAGCTTTAGAGTTGATTCACAGAGTATGGATGGTAGTACTCCAGAGATTAGTGATTTTGAGTCTACTCTTTTGGACCATGCAGCAGAGGAGGATTGTAGGAGACAATCTAGCCAGTGCCACCATGTGTCTAGTCAGCTGAGAGTTAGTGAGTGAGACATTGCTACTGCTTGCAAGAATTTTGATGTTGCTCATTAGTTATTAGCAGTTTATGGATGGGGTTTTCCTACTAGCATTGAGTAGGGAGGCAGTTATTTGTCCTTGATAGAGATCCACTCTTTATGGGAGGCTATCCAGATTCTGAGACAAGATTATATGCAATTGCTAGCCGACAGAGATTATCTTATGGAGTGGGGTAGCACAGAGTATGATGCATTATTGGTCAAGGAAGATAAGGTGAGTGAGCTTACTCAGTAGCTCGAGGTGACTTTTGAGATTCTTGAGAGTACATAGTTGGCTTATGAGGAGTCACAATTTCATTTGGCTGAGATGACCATAGAGTTAGAGCATTTGCAGTCTTCACCAGCCCCAGACCCAGTTCATTTGTATATTGAGGTGGTTGGTGGTGAGTACATTCCTATAGTTATTGCTGAGGAGCATGTTGTTGAGGCTGACACACATGTTCAGGATTTGTGAGTACCTAATTCTGATGAGTTTGAGATACCAGTGGAGTTGAGTCTCTAAATTTATTCTTCTGACACATATGATAGTGTGGTACCATTCGCTATGCCACCTTTACAGAGGGATCAGCTATGGGATGGATTAGCACCATTGTTTGTAGATGGAATTGGCAGTTTGAGTTGTCCATTCTACTTGGGTTATCATACTTCGAGAGTTTGTTTCTCATGTGTTCTTGACTATGGCAGTTGTGCTTTTAGAGTTTGGTTGAGTTGCATTCACCAGTTTGATTATGGGTCCCTCTTTATTCTACTTCTGATGATATTGCAGGTACTTGCATTGATTTACATTAGTGTAGAGCATAACTACATTTGGGATCCAGGTAGATGGAGTGGTTCATTTTTTCTGAGATTGCTTGGGGACAAGCAATTTTTGGAGGGGCAGATTGTCATGTCCCCTTTTTTGTGGATATTGATAGACTTGATGATTAGCCTATTATGAGACCTTCGTAGGCTAATAGGATGGATAGAGGGTCATGATGGATATTGGCTTGGCTTTGATTTATAGAATTCCTATAGTTGGCTTTCATTCAGGTTATTTCAGACACATTTGGCCTGAGCTCCTATTATTTAGGGATATTTGACATGCAGCGGAGCACCTTTATTTTGGTATGGTCATGTGCGGAATCACTCCCTGGTTCACTAGCTTCAAATGGTTTGAGGATCCGACATGTATTGAGGGAGATATTAATATTTGATTGATTTAATCAAATATTAATTATTTAGCCTATTTTTAATTAGAAACCCTAATTAGGGCAAGCATATCTTTTTGAGGGTATAAGGGTTTCTCATGGAGGCCATTATTGATTATGCATTGATTATTGATTATTGATTTTGAAGAATTCTTCTATGAAGACTGAGCCAAGGGTTCTAAGATTCCATTGTAGTGGAGAATGTCAACTCTTCATTGTGTGTGATTCAGAGGCTGTGAAATATCAGTTGATCTATTGCCAAATTGAGAGATAGCTTCATACAAAAGTTATCACAGAGGTTTACAGATTTGAGAGGTAACTTCATATAGAAGTTGTCACAGATCTTTCCAGGTATTTATTCTATTAGGTTTTTGATCTAATGAGTTATATAGATATATATCTTCTGTATTAGAATCATATATTCTTGAGATCAGGTTGTTCAGCTATCAGGGGTTGAAAACAGACAGGTTGGCAGTCGTACTAAGTCTATACAGGTCTGTACAGATCTGGTCAAGAACCGACCTTGGTAGATAGAGATCCATAGAGACTAACATCAACCATCCTAGTGACTGACATCAGCTGACTGAAGACTGATGTCGGTAGAGAAGGACCCACAGAGACTGATGTCGGCAGTATATCGACTGACGCCGGTGACTGTGTGTTCGACACAACAGGCCGAGATGAGACTGAATTCAGGTTTCAGTTCCAAACTTGCAGAAGATCAGGGTTTTAAGACCAGATTTTAATATTCTTTTATTTGTATGAGAGAAGACTATAATTGTAATTAGCTGAACAAGTGATAAGATATTTGATTGCTATTGAGAGATTATATTGTGATTTATTTATTCATATTTGAAATTATTTTGGCAAAAGTGTATCTTTATTCAAAGCTATTTGTGTTTAGATATTCCCTACTGAAAGGGGATATTATAGTGGTATCAGAGCTTTTGCTGAGAAAAAAGATCCCCTAAGTAAGGGACATCACATTTGATTAGGTTTTTATGAGAGAGGTAGAATGATAACTAGTTTATAAGACCTTTCCATTTTACAACAAAATATACAATTGACTCATATTCAATTTTTATAATGTCATATAACTTAGTGATGGTTATCTTATTTTCAATATTAATCAAATAATGCTATATGAAGATTTAGGCTAGCTAGCCAAAAGAGAATAGAGAGTGTTGTGAAATGGCACTATACCAATCCAAAGTTGGTCTAGCTAGAGACATGAGGAATGTTCTCAAGAGGAGAGTGTCATCATGGGATATAAGGTAGTAATAATTTATAATGCCTGATATGTTTCTAAGGGTCATCCTTATTCTAAAATTTTGTAAACTTGGGTAGTTCCCATTTTGTCAAATAAAGTCCAATTGGGATAGCTAGGTTGATAGTTTTATTACATATTTGATCATATGATAACATATTATTTTACCCAAAGGTAGAAGATTATATGTTCACCATATTATCCATGAAAATATGCATGAAGTCAGGTTGGGTATAATATTGAGATATACCCCATAAAGTGTTCTACTTCAAATTTTGGTGAGGGGAAATCGAAGTGGGAGATTGATGTGAAAGAGGATCACTAATTGAGGTGGTAATTATTGGTCGATATAAAGTTGCAAAATGTGGGAATTAAGAGAGTAGGTTTTGTTTTTGAGATGTATTAAGATAGATGGTTATAAATTATTGTGATCGAATGAGGTGTTGAGTGTTTGATGGTGGAAAATGTTATTGTTGAAGAGGTTGACACAAATGAATTTATTGTATGGGTTATAATTGTTGAGTTTGGTTTATGATTACATTTTTTTGAATATGTGGAAGAGATGTAGGGATTGAGACCACTAAATTTTAGATCAAGGAAGAAGTTGTTTGAGTGGATATGAGCTATGGTATGGTAACACTTTAAGTTTAGAAAATAATCATAGAGAGATTAACATACATTAGTGTTGGTTGATTACTTATAGGTTGTGACATTTTAGTATTAGAGGTTACAATGGAACTTTTACTGGGATTAGGAGATATTGGTAGTGGTTGACAAACAAAAGAGGACACCATGGATGTTGAATGTTATTCTAATCCTTCCAATGGAATTACATAGATGAATTGAGAGGAATAGGCATGAGGAGAGATGGGAATATGTATAGCTCATGTATTAAGGTAATGACTAACTATAATTATATTACTATCCATTATGATGCAAAGTTAGGGTCTCCCTAAGGATAAAATTGAAGAGTTCCCTCCCTAATTGATTCATGAGAGATAGGAGGACTTGGTGTATATTCCATGGATGAGGACAAATTATTTGGATTAGTTTGTTTCTATGATTGTTGTCTAGTTAAAACCATTTAGCTCTAAAAAAAGTAAACAAAAAATAAATGCAAATTAAGATTTTTTTTTTCTTTTTTTCACTCTTAGTGATGATAAAATAGATAATTTAATCAAATTTTCTTAATGTTTTTTGTAAGATTATGCCTTATAATATGATGGGCTGTTTGGATTAACAAAGGACATAGGAAAAGTTATTTTAAGGTTGGTTTTAGGTCTATTTAAAGCTAATGTCCTTGATATACCGAAAGGTATGTAAGGCCTAGATCTATGTTGGTAAGGTTACATGGATTGATATTGGGGCCTACTCCCTTACTTCACAATCCCACAGTGATAAGGGTGTCAGGAAATTAGCCAATATACCATCAACAAATAATTTATCCTTTGTTAGAATAATAAGTTAGATTTCCCCTTGGTGATGAAGTCCAAGTAGCTCCACCTGGGTAGGACTATTTTTTTTTCATGGTTTCTTTATGTGTGAAGGAGAAATGTGACTATGATGTTAAATTAACTATCCTAATTGTTCCATGTGTATTGCCTAAGCAGTAAATTTGATGAATTTAGTTCTTTCTATATTTCAAAAGAAAGCAAAAAAAATTATCTTTTCAATGAAAACAAAAATGAATAATTTGATAAAAATGCAAAGTAAAGTGAAAGAACATAGAATTACAAATCAATAACTATGAGGCCTAAAAGGGTCCCAACGAGTGTGTAAGAATGTCTAAGTAGTTTTTATGACAATATCTTTTATAAAATGAACTTAAATTTTTGAAATAAATATAGGGTTTAAATTGAGATGATGCGTACTTACATGATTGGTTTCACATTGTTGATCAAGCAATTGTGAGATTTCCTTTTTGGCTAGGAAGCAATAATTTCACACATGTGAGAAACATGATATAATAGATTAATAAGGTAACAAGGTGGGTTTCCTAGTGAAATACTATTTCTAGAAAGGTATAAGCTTCCCTTCATAGATTCTAACCCACCTATTTTAGCAATTAATAAGAAAATAATGATGATGAAAATTAAAAATGTTTCTTGTTAACTTAGTAACATATGATTATGGGAATATCTAATCTTCTTCTATTACATTAATATAGGAAAAATGATCAATCTAAAAATCCTATGTAGCTTTGGTATCTTCTTAGATAATCTCAACCCAGGCTAAGATATCATCAATGTTGGGGTGAATTCTATGGCACAGAGACTCAACACATGTGAAATATAAATTTGGTAAACAAAGAGGGGTTGAGATACATTGGTAAATCAAATATGCTAAGTATTTTGTGATATTCTCTTGGAATTGTCATCTAAAGATAGAGTTCCATGTTTACAAGAAAATAAATAATGAGAATAGACTGAGATTGTGTTGTAAATCTAAAAAAATAGGCTTGGGTTCTGTAACTAATTAGTTTTGATAAGGATCGATGTTGATTCACATAATCAATATAATTATTTTTAAGCATAATTTTTTCATAAATTTTATTGTGTACATTAGTAACATTAATCTACACCTTAGGTTACCTTTATTGTCTTTATAATTTATTTATATAATCTAACTTCTTAGTATTTTTGGAAATTTTACCAAAATCTATGTTGATCATAGAGATCATCATCAATTATGATTATATATATATTATATATAATCATAATTTATGATGATCTCTATGATCAACATAGATTTTGGTAAAATTTCCAAAAATACTAAGAAGTTAGATTATATAAATAAATTATAAAGGCAATAAAGGTAACCTAAGGTGTAGATTAATGTTACTAATGTACACAATAAAATTGATGAAAAATTTATGCTTAAAAATAATTACAATATTAACCTTGAAATGATTTTTTATGATGATAAGGATTGGTGCTATATTATAACTTATACAAAGTGATACCAAAGATTTGAATATTCTATATAGATCAATAAGATATCCTAATGTCTATGTCACAAGGTCTCATGATTGTCATTCATCTCAAAAGCATTTTGTCAACCTTTAGATGTTATTTTTGGATCATTTTGTTGAGTTGAGGCCATGTATAAGTAATCGTGACTGATATAACAAAATTGATGATGATCACAGTGGATTGTTAACCATTATATCTTTTCTCATAAAAATGTGTTATAATGTGGTTCTAACCACATGATAATTTGTGGAGGAGGTTTTTAAAGTTCTTTTAAAGGGATTTTCATAGAGGCCAAGCTATTAAGATGAAGGGATAAATTGGATTATATGGACTTTATCATATATTTAGAGATTTGGGAGGTTGAAAAGGGAGTAAATGGTGATTAAAAAAGTAATTATGGTGAGTAAATGTAAATAGGAGTGGTGCATAATAATCGAAGGGGATTACAACATGTAAAGACACATTTATGTTATGTACCTAAAATTAGTGTCTACATGACCATTATTATATTTGAATGATATTTTGGATTCATTGATATTGTTTGTTTACATATAATGTTTTATTTTACATTCATAAATATTTTTATTTATCTATAAAAGCATATTATAGAATAATTGATTATTAGCCTCCTAGTTGAGTAGTGTAGACGAAAGTTATAACCAAACCTAAAACATCATATTGGTAACCTTAACCTACCTAATACCCTTGATGTTCATTATGATTAAATAGGGGAGTGATGGGCTCATAGGTGCCTAGGAAAATAACCTTATGATGGAAAATAGATTGGAGGTGATCCCGTTATTTATTTGGCCTTGCAAGTTATTTTTGGAGCATATTTGAAGACTTATTATTTTTATATTATTGTAACGAATTGTAAATTTGCAGCAATACTTTTTCATTTTTTAAAATCCATTTTATTGTAATATTTAGTGGTAATTGTGTGTAAAGTAGAGGAAAATTATAATGGGAATTAGAATTAAGTGTGATGATTCATCTTTCCTACACTCTCTTCATAACTAATTGTATTAGACTATAAATGAAATGTAATGATCATATTTATGTTGAGTAAATAAATAAATATTATTTGGATAGTTTATTCTATTTATTTTTACATTTTAATAGAAACAAATGATCATTACTTTCTAAAATTTCATATTTTATTTATTTATGTGAATCCCAAGAAGGTCTAGAATAAATTATACAATTTTTATTCAATATTAAGGATTTATATGGCCCCCTTACCTTTGATCAAATTTTATGGTCAAGGTTAAATAATTTTGATGGTGGATAGGTTGATCCATCCCTAAGACACTTAATTGAAATATTTTAGATCCCTTTTTAAATCATATGAGTGATATATGACATCCTTTATATCACTTTCCTTTAAGCTAAGTCAACTAAAATTAGATTCAAGTTGTGACTTAAGTGTGAGCCAAGCCCAATGATTGTTTAGATTCATTTAAAGACATTTTTGAGAAACTAAAAAATTTAGATAGCATCATTTGATCCAAATGGCTACTTAAACCCACTTCACCTTAGTTAAGACTCTTTTTAGGGCCTCTGGGACATGGGTCTTTTTAGGTCAGCTTAGAGGGTTTTGATTTTGTATAGATCTTATAGGTATATTAAATCAAGTGTGGCGAACATTGTTGTGTAAGCTACCATGTGGCCATATTTTTTTATAGAATATGTGTCATTAAGGCATATGTGATTGTTTAATTGAATTACATGTCATGTTAAATGTAGTCAACCAACTGTTTGTAGTGTAGGTAAGTATAATGTTCTTTAGAAATTTAAAAAAATGTGTGTAGTATAATCATGTGTTTTTTTGGGCATAACACTTTGAAGGTAAAGTGCTAAACTTTATACAATCAGGTATATATAATTTAATTTATTCATTTATATACTAATTATATTATAAGGACCAATAAATGAATGATTTTGATGGTTGTATAATAATAAAATAATAAGGATGATATTTATATACTTATCTTGATAATAATGAATGCCTCACTCTTCATGTGATACATTATTGGGATTCTAGTTTGCAACAACAATTTTCATTTTTAATTGGTTCAAAACATGATTTAAAAATAAAAATATTATTTTATTTTATATATTTTAGTTAACTCCTATTTTATATTTATTTATGTTATATTAATTTTAAATTTATGTTCCCTTAATTTCTAATCATTTTCATTGAGTTTCAACTTCTTATTCACTTTCAATTTTTAACTTAGTTTATTTTTATTTCAATAGTTTACATCTCATATATTGAATTAATGTTTACTTTTAAATTGGTTGACCCCCTCATTTTAGTATTTTGTAACCATTTCTAGTTATCTTTTAGTCTTTTATTATCTAACTTTTTTCTTCATTTGTTTGATTTTTGTTTCAATGTTTTTGTGTTTTGTTGTTTTTTAATTTTGGTAGTCTATGAATAATAAAAAAAGTGAATGTAAATAATATCAATTTATAAGTAAAGTTTTATATTTGAGTATTAATAAAACATTAGAGTTTTTGATCCTCCAAGAGATTAACTTTATCATAGACTTTTCTCTATCAGATAGGATTGATAATATTTGATTAAAAAATTGATATATATGAGTTAGTTTGAGTACTATTTGGAATAATAGTTTTGATAACTATGATAATTTTATTTTGATTAACTTTATATGATTATTTTAACAAAAAAATTATACCCATAAATTGGTTAAGTATTAAACATCTCTCTCTCTCTCTCTCGCTCTCTCTCTCTCTCTCTCTCTCTCTCTCTCTCTCTCTCTCTCTCTCTCTCTCTCTCTCTCTCTCTCTCTCTCTCTCTCTCTCTCTCTCTCTCTCACACACACACACACACACACACACACACACACACACACACACACACACACACACACACACACACACACACACACACACACACACACACACACACACACACACACACACACACACACACCCACACACTTGATTATTTAAATAACCTTTGCATGATTTATAACTAACTTTCAATCATAGGTCATTATAGTTATATATATTATGATTCCATTTTAACCTTTATGAGATAAAAATGGGTAAATTAGTGTATGCTAAAAATTTAATTATCAACATAATGTTCCTATCTCTTAAATGGTACCATCAAATTCAGAATTAACTATCTAACAATAATTCATGAGTCTAATGGTTTCATCCTACACCAAAAAAAGGTCACATTTCAAATTCTAATAATTCTTATACATCAAACCATCCATCTAGTTGTAGGTAATGTGATAATTTTTTTAAAAATGTCTTGTATAATTACAAAATAAGTGTAAGTGTATTATCCATCTAGAGATCATCTATTAAGCATAATAAAACACTTGATAGTTTAAGGCACTACCATATTCATATCAACTTACCTAAAATTCACAAGGATAAAGTTTTATCCAAGTCTTGAGTGCTTTAAGCCCAAGCCAAAATTTAATGTTTATAAGTATCAATATTTATATTATGGTTGTATACATTTTATTACTATTAAACACATTCACATAATGGGGGAGAAAAAATTGGGTTCGATTTACATATTTGGATTATTACATATGTAGGTAATGCTCAACCATTCATTGACAAGTGATTTGGGTCAAGTCAATCCACCTTTATTCCTTTTTTATATGCCAAGTTATATCATTTTAAGTGTACTTAGGGTTTCAAGCAAAGGAGATATATTTTGAAGTATTTTGTTCATAGTTAGACCTATAGATCACACACACATAGGCATAACAAAATCATTTATAGCTACATATAAAAAAATAGGTAGAATATTTACATGAATAAAATCCTTAAACTCGGAACATATTGAGTAATGGTAGTCATCTAGACTAATTGTATCATCTTGGTGAAACCATAACTCTACCTCCTAATCTGAGTGACTCACATTCAAAAAATTTACCTACCCTACCACTTGTACATAGTATCAGTCCCTCACAAAGGAGTTAACTAATATGTATCTTATTATTATGTTTTAATTTTTATATTTATTAAGTATAATTATTAAAACATCTTTGGTCCTTTACATTTATATTTATGATTAATTTTTAAACATTATAACATAAATTATACACACAATTTTTATCTTATTTTGGGTCAAAAGTAATCCATAATAGTGTATAACATATTGGTAAACTTATATATTTCATGAACATTTACAAACCTCAAGTTTCCATTCAAGTTTCATTCTCCATTTTAGAGTTTCAACTTTCTATAAATAATTTTGATTTTTCAAACCTAATTTCTCATTTTCCTTTGTGCAAAAATTACACATGGATATAATGGATAAACATAGTTTATATGTTCTTACTCAAGATATTATTGTAATAATTAAATTTTCTCCCTTGATATGAAAAATAGTTAATTCCATGGATCAAATATTTTTATGTTAATAAGTCTAAAATTAATAATGAACAATCCTTATCCTTCCTTAGCTCATATTGTTACAACCTCCAATCTACATTTCTTCCAAATATCACTATGTGATAAAAGGATTATATGAGCCCTTTTATTATAATTAGTCCCATTGTCCAATTTTTATGTTGTATATTGAAATAAATTTTATGCATCCTCTCAAAGTACTTATTATGACTATCCAATTTGAAATATTTCATGAAAAAAGTAGTTACTATAGATGTTAATCAAGGATGGGCCTATTTATGTTTTATAATTAATTTGGTGACATTGATGAAATGAAATTAAATCATTTAATTTCACTAAACCCAAAAATGCATGATGCATTCCTATATGTAGCAAGAGATGAAAATAAAATGTTTGTTTAACATAATACATCTAAGGATTAATATGATCCCTTTAATGATATACTTCGACATTTTTAAGGTTACAATTCAATTATAATTGTTTATACAAATACTGTTGATACTATTCATATATATATATATATATATATATATATATATTCATTTACATATGTGATTCCCATTCAAGATGGGGATAGAATAAGGTTTTTCTTATATTACCCTATGTATTCTTATGTAGAAAAACTATGTCCATCTAAAAATGAAGATCGAAAGGTGTTGTAAGTTAAGACAACATATCCAAAAATTCTATAGATAGAGGTCTCTCTAACCCATATAATAGAATATGAGAGCTTAAATATTAGTAAAATTACCTCTTTAAACAAGGGAACCACACCAATATTAGGCACACTAATCACAAATCTAGAGTTAAGAGATTATAGAATGGAGTGGTTAGATCCAAATATATGAGATACCACACCTTTAAATGGAACATCTAAAATAGATTCAATAAGATCATATATATGACAATGATCTTCTTCTAGGATCAATGATGATGTGATAGAATCCCTTGAAGAGGATCAATGGACTCAAGTAATGAAATTAAGATAAAAAAAATAAGGTTGAGGTGGGAAAAGTCTCCAAATCAAGAGGAAGATTAACATGATAGAAAGTAACAAACATGAAAATAACTAGGAGGTGGCAAGAGGTACTCAAAAGACCTTAAAACTGGGTAAACATTTCAAAAACCATATAAAAATAAATTTACCTCTTGGAATGTTAGAGGAAATAATCCTATAAAGCAAAGATTATTTAGGAACTTAAAATTGAACCATAGACATGGTATTTTAATTTTTCAAAGAGACTAAGTTATCTGATGCAAACATGGAAAAAAACAAAATAATGTATATAGAGAGGATCTAAGTGTGTAGGGATTGGGGAAACTAGAGTAATAAGTGAATTAGTTATGTTTTGGAAGTCTAATGACTTGGAAGGGTAAATTTTGTTGGCAAAATGCAATCACATGGCAATTTTATTTTATATTAAAGTGAATAAATCCAAATGGATTATGCTCAACATATACACTCCCAACACTATAATATGTATGTATATCCTTTGGGATGACCTCAAAAGTTTTGTCTCAAATAATTTTAGCTATAAATAGATGTTATCTAAAAAAAATTAATACTAGTCTCTCTCTCCTTTTGATAAGAAAGGAAGAATTTAGGAGTATAATGATAGAATGGTGGACCTCAATGACTTCATATCTAGTAATATCCTAATAGATGTGGAATTATGTGGGTCTCAGTATAAATTAAATAATAGGAGGCTAGGGAAAAAAATCCAAGTTAGGCTATAAATATTCTTTGTCTCCTTTGAATGGGATCTAAGCAAATATTGTAGGCTATCAACCCTTCTAAAGGATGGTTTTAACAATAATTTGGTGGTTTTCAATGATGAAAATATCATCAGGAACAAGTATATACATTTTAAATTTGATAATATGCAGCTACAACACCCAAATATTATGGAATTGTTGAATATTTGGTGTAAGGGGCAAGTTTAAGTATTAAATATGTTCTTTATAGCCTAAAAGCTCAAGTTTGTTAAATAAAAACTTAAAATAAAGAATAAGGAGGTTTTAGAAATATTTTTGAATAAAATATGAATATTTAGGAGGAGGTGTATTTTTTTGGGTTGAACTATTAACATCTCAAAAAATAAGACCTCCTTAGTCACATTCATAACTTGGAAGTTAAGGAAGAAACATACAAGAGATAGAAGTCAATAAACATTTGGCTTAAAGAATGAGACAAAGATATAATTTTTTCTCACCTTTTAGCAAGCAGGAATAGGAGTGTTATTAGAATTAAGGACCTCATTAGAGATGATGGAAATAAGTATGATAAGGAGTTAGAGGTCAAACAAGAAAATATCTCCTATTTCAAGTGAATTTTATCTATAAGCTCTAATCCCACCCCAAGGGTGGAAAATTAGCTTATTTAATTGTTTCAAAATGTGATTAAGTTAAAGGAAAACTATGAAATCCTCAAAAAAAATTATTAATAAGAGTTTAAGTTTTTTGTCTTTTCCATAGATGATGAAAAATTCCCAGGCTTGGATTGGTTTCCTCCCTTATTATTTAAAAGTTATAGGATATTATAGAGAAGTAAGTGGTGGCAATAGTCACAGAATTCCTAAGATCAGGGAATATCCTCAAGGAAATAAACAACACATTCCTTTTCCTTCTTCTTAAGAAGATAAGAGCCTAGATTTTGAATGAATTTAGATTGATCAGCCTATGTAATACCTTTTACAATATTTTTACTAAAATATTGTCCTAAGAATGCATTCATTATTGGTAAACATTATATCAAAATAACAAGGCATGCTTATTTTTAGGAGGTAAAGTATTAATAGGAATCATCCTTATCCATGAATCCATTCATTTTATTGAAAAATCACAAAGGGTGGGCACGTTCCTAAAATTGGATTTGAATAAGGATTATAGTAGAGTTTCAAGGAAATTATTAAAAAATATCCTTGAGAAAGTTTATTTCAATAAAAAAGAGAGTTATTATTCATGTGTGTGTGTGTTTCTACTTCCAAACTATTAGTCTTGGTCAATATATCTTAATAAGGTTACTTATCTAATGAAATAGACCTTAGGAAAAGAGATCCTCTTTCTCCATATCTTTTTTTATTATGGTGGAGTATATTTGTAGGAAATTAGTAGAAACTAGGGTGACCAGGTTGATCAAAGGCCTTTAAGTTTCCCCATTGATGGAATCCCTTACACACAAATATTCTATGGATGACACTAGTTTTTAGAGAAAGTTTTATGGTAGAAGCTAAGGTTTTCAATTCATTTCTTTAGGACTATGATTCAGTCTTCGGTCAAAATGTGAACATCTTAAAAACCTTATTTTTCCTAATCAATAATTTTGTTAGTCTATAAATAAATATATCCATAATTCTAAAATGCCAAATTTAGGAACTGCCTATGTCTTACCTAGGCATGCCACTTTGTAGCAATATAATGGAAGTTCATCACTGGAATTTGTTGTTAGATAGAATCCTAAATAAATTGTTAGGATAGAAAGGGTGAATTTTGTCTCAAGATTGAAAAGTCTAATTAATCAAAATCTCCCTCCAAATCATTCCTATTTACTAGATGTCCATTTTTAGTGTACCCATAAGATATAATAAATAATTTATCAAGACAAAATACCTTAGAGGGTTGGGTCTGAGGAGGATCAAAAACATGAATATATATCTCATATAAAATTAGAGATATAATATTATTAATGAATATTCCATATGGACTGATGATATAAGGGATAAATACCTAGTTAGAAGAGAAGAACCCAAGGGCCCTTATTTTGGGAAGTGGTTGTCAAGTGTAGGGAAATTATTTACAAGCAAAGTAAATTATTAGTTGGTGGTGATAAAAAGTTCAATTTATGGGAGTATCCAAGGTTGTATAACATACCCATGATATATGTAGACCATTGAAGGTACATCAGTAAGCATTTTAAATCTAGTATTGGTGAAAAAATCTCTAAACGTTAGACCATTTTTTATGACGACCTCAATTATAAAGAGTTGACATGGTAACATGAATCTAGGATCAACATTAATATGACCAATTTAAATTAGAAGCTAAAGGAAATGCACATTTTAATACATCTAAAAGATGGACATGATGATTTGGCACAAACTGGAAAGTGAGTGTTTTTTGATCAAATCTAGTAACATGTTTGACATGGGGTTTAGAAGGGATGGCGGTTAGTGGATTAATCTCTGGGATAAATAATTGATCCCCATAGTCAACATTTTATATTGTTTGGTATCCAAAACCAAATTATTACCATTGATAAACTCATGACAAGAAGGATCAAAATTCCTAAAAGATAATGCTCATGAAAAATAGAAGAGGATCTAGTTAAACACCTTTTCTTTGATTATATTTTTATGTCCATTTTTTATTTCTCAACAAATTCAACATGGTCTAGGTTACTCCTAACTCAAAATGGGACTTGATTCTTTAGTGGAATTGATATTGGAACTATATATGATATTTATGGATTATATAACACCTCAATCTTATACACTTGATAAACATAGACCTTGTTTATTCCTCTCAAATTTGAACCTTTCATACTTTTGGAAGTGTCACATCTACTCTATCTTTTCCCCTTTGCCTATCTATTGGTCCAAATATCCTTATGTTGATGACCCATACTTATTATCTTACCTATAATGCACCTTCTTAGAATTTATTTCTCAACAAATTCAACATGGTTTGGGTTCATCCTAACTCAATATAGGACTTAGTTTTGTATTGGAATCCACCTTGGAACTATAGATGATATTTATGAATTATATAGCACTTCATTCTTGTACATTAGAAAACTCAAATGTTGGTTGTTCCTTTCAGTTTTGAACCTTTCCATATTTTATAATTTTTTCATATACTTTATCTTATGCCCATTGGACTATCTCTTGGTCTGACCAGCCTTATGTTCATGAACTAGACTTTCTATCTTTTATAGAATGCTTAAAACCTACCTATGTTCCACCTCTCCATGTTATAATCTTGTACCTACTTTCCTTCTCCCTAGACGCTAGAGTCCCAGATAGATACCTACATCAACATAGGTGTCCTACTCTAATGCCAGTGTTTAGTGGCCTAAATTCATCTAATTTTTAAATTAAACATATCCTAATGGTTAGCCTAAGTGATTTAATGTGATTAATTTATCCAAAGGGATTGATATAAATATAAGTGAACCCTCATTCATTCCTTACCTAGAAAACCTAGAGAATACATAAGGTAACTTATCAAAATAATTCAATCAAACACTTGATAAAATAAATCTTCCCTATTTCTCTTATTTTCATATCAGTCATATGAATAACACATACACAGGTTTAAATTACTAATGGATCAAAATAAGAAATATAATTTCTAGGTTATAAGTAATGTCATTATTGTACTTTATTTTCACATATTACATGATTCATGGATACGATAACATGTAGGGGAAAACCAAATTAGTATAATGACATTTTCAAATTATTATCTATCTAGGTAATGCTCATTGATAAACATGTATTTGGGGTTATCTTGACGTTATGTTGCCCACTAACATGTTTTCCCCCAAGGTTACTACAAATATGAATAAATAGGGTTTTTTTAATTTCATAAGGAGTCATATTATATGACCTAAATATGAATTTACGAGAGTGAAGGTGAGGACAAACCAAAAAACATCTAGGTGATCACATCATTTTCTAGTAAGTATTTTATACATGACACCTACATCAAGTTCAGATAATGGAATCCATATAGCTATATAAGGATGATGATAGTGTTAAAAGTTCCAAAGGAACTTAATCCAAAATTTGGTTATTATTTTAAAACCATGTTCCAGTATGGTTTTTTCCTATTTCATATCCATAACTATGTCAACATCATAATTAAATAAATACATTACTTTTTTGTCATTTCTAAATATATCATTATTACACCTACTATTTTTAGCCTATCCTAGTTTAATGAATTCAATATATTTTATATCTTAATTTAGCATTTAATTGGCCTACTATAGAGATAGTCTATTACCCCTATAGCTTGGGATATCTATATCCCCTTTAACCCTAGTTAACCCTAATCTATAAATTTAGGGTGAAACATATGGTGAACCTAATCTTTGAGTACTAAACCCTAGGTAGTTTAGGATTTCATTTTTACTATTTTTTGATTATTTTACTTTGTTTCAAATTATCAATTTTTCTTTTTTAAATCAATGAAAAGTGTTAAATTAAAAATCCATTTTCAAATGGAAGATAAATAAGCCTTGATCAATCATCTTAGTAATAACAAAGGCTTAGTGGATACATTTTTGTATGTTACACAAGGTGAAATCAATAAACGTGGTAAGGATAAGGATTAATGACATAGTGATGATGAATCCTTTAAAGTTACTATAATTAATTCCATACCTATCAATATAATTAAATCTAGTGGAGGCATAGATTATGTCTCCTAACCTTTGTTTCTTGAAATGACTATTGCTACATCTCTCATGGGGATAAAAAATGTTTCAACTCAAATATCAATTTTTATGCCTATGCTAACCATGATTACATCTAATTTAGTGACTAATTATCTTGTTAATCTAAATCAAAATGGGTACATAGTTTAAAAACTCCTTTAAGTTATAATTACCTTAGAGGACAAGGTTACAAACATTGAACAAAACACTTTAAATTTTCCTCATGCTATTGACTCCCAAAATGTGATGCATAACCCTACTGAACATAGGATATCTTTGGAACCTTTTTAAAATGGTTTTAGTTAACCTAATTTCACATTTAATGATGGAAATGGTGATATTGAACAACATATTGAATCCTTTTATGCATCATGCCTTGACTATGCCTCTAATGATAAATTTTGACGAAATTATTCCCAAGAAGCCTCAAGGACTATGATTTGAGGTGGTTCTATGCTTTACCTCTCCAATATATGAAAACATTCAAACCTCTTGTAGATCATTTTTGGTACACGTTTTCATTAATATTTTTGAAAAGGTTTCCTATGATAAAATTGCCAAAATAAAATAAGGAAGAAATGAACCTATCAATGAATATGTCTTGAGGTACAAGACAATGTTGGCTAAAATGACTAATCCTACAGAAGATGAGTTGAAAGACATATTCAAACAAAATTTTCTTACTCCTTTATATGTGTCCATTATTTTTAAGAAGCTAAAATATTTTGATGACTTATGCCATGTTGTACAAGACTATGAAATGAAGTTTATTTCATTAAATAAGATAAATTATGTAACAAATGCACAAGTTACTTCTGTATCCAATGATAGTTTTTTTTATAAAACCAAGCTATAAGGTAAAAGCTTGTAAGCCTAAAAATGAAGAAAACACCATAGTTAACATAGTTTTACAATATCTTAATTGTCTTGTCTTATCTAATGCACTAAGGAGATAATTTACACACTTACCTGAATCTCCCACTTCATTATTACTATGGCTTATAGAGTGTCATATTATATCTCTCCCTCATCCTATAGAGGTTGATATTAATAGACATATACCCAAAGTATATAATGTGTATGGTTATTTTGATTATCACCAAGGAATAAGACATTTTACAAACATATGTTTTACCTTGAATCATAAGATCTAGGACCCTATTGATGAACATAAGATTAGATTTGATGATACTATAAAGGAATCTAGTTCACAACTTGGTGATCACCAAAAACAAAAAGTATTTTAAAATCCTTTGTAATAAAATTCTAAAAAGGAACCAAAAGTGCAAGTGGAATATAATGCACATCCTCCTTAATCTCATAATGGGAACCCATTAGATATAATTATTGGTATTTATACATGAAATATTCCTCTTATGGTTTAGAGACCTTATATTAATTTTGATGACACTAAGATTAAGTATGATAAAACTAATCTTCCTTATTTATTCATTTAAGTATTACTTGATCACCAACCTATACATAGTGTTATTCTTGATAATAGTGTTAGCTAAAATATTTTCACCATGACATTAATTATGCATATATTTTATACTCATCATGATTTGAATTCATATACTAGATTAGTTAGATCATTCAATAGGACATAAAAGAATTTTCTTGGTGATCTTGACCTAAATTTATAGGTTATTCTCACACATGTAGTTACAACCATTTTTAGTATACCTTCCATGTGACTATTTGATATATTATTAGGAATACCTTGGATCTATACACTTCTATTAGTACCTTATACATTACATGGGTTTGTTAGATACATTCATGTTAATAAGAAACTTATAGTTTATAAAATATCATATGACCATCGTCTTGAAAAATAAAAACTAATACTTATGAAACTAACTATCAAACCTACTAAGGTTAATCAACAATAAAAGGGTAAACAATAGACAATCCCTTTCCTAAGTGGTTAATATTTGAGAGACCATTACATCAAATGCATATAATGGATTCCACTGAATCCTCATCTTATATGATACACCATAATTAGATGTCCTAAACACCTAAACACTTTTCTACCATTGTTATTCAAAGGAAACCACAAAGCACATAGATTTGGGTTCGATGAACCCCTATTCTTTCTATTTATAATTCATGGCCTCAGAGTCCTATTATCCATACACTACACATCAAAAATAATATATTGATATATATTTCACCTACACATTCTCCTTGGTAGTACCACAAATTAATTACACTAGGTTTTGAGTGGGGAGATACCTATGACCATCCCTTGGATGAGATCATAAGATGATATTTCCTATTCATAATATTCCAAAAGTACCATTATATATATATATATATATATATATATATATTCAAAAATTAAAAAAAACTTTCATAACCTACATAGTCTATTGGCTCCTTGGAATATATGTGTTAGTTACATGTTGATGAATGGAATATCAATTATTCCTATATACACATATGTATCACACTTATACACAAATGTGATATAGGAATACACATATACATGATATATTACTATTTCATATGTTGGGCCTTCCCTCTACTTGTTTCATATGGATATTGGGGGAATAAACCTCTATGATCGTGATACTTCTAGGTTCTATCATTATATGGTCACTTTACAATATCATATTTTGAGATCTTATGTACTTACACATGCCTATATCCATGATTTTCTATTTCACATAGTATTTCATATACTATACAGTTGATATTTTTTCCAACACATTTTATCCATGGGATATTACTATATGTTTATGTTAGTTTATTATGTTTTTATCTATACACTTCCGTGAGTGTCTTTACTTGTTATTATCTTCCTTGTTTCAGTATTTGAATATGCTCTTTTATAGGTGGACCCCATGAATATGTGTGTTTTATTTGACATTTGAATATGCCATTATTTATTATATGGAAATTTTAATATGTCATCCTTGATTTTATGGACATTTGACTAAGTCATTTCTCTTCTATTGTGAGTCATTTGATCATGTCCCTTGTTGTTAGTATCTTTAGACCAATACATGTTAACTTGTATTTGAGTGTTTTTATGTGTGTGCTTAATTTAATTATTGATCTTGTACTATTATTATTATCTATATTTTACCATTATTTTTATCATAAATCTTAGGCCTTAATGTTATTTCATTTTTTCATGTGCTTTAATTCTACATTTACCTAGACATGTTCTTTTATATTATATATGGTTTCATTCACACATTATTTAGCTAACTTATCCTTCTGAGGTGAGTTAACTAATTTTTATAGTATTATCTCACTAAAATTGGTGCCATATAAGTGGGGAATTTCATAAACACATGTTTTCAACATTTAGAACAATTTTAGATTAATTGGAGGCATGCTTTCAAAGCATGTTCTCCACACTTATTTAGTATTTGGCACACTTTTTAGATTTAGTGGGGGCATGATATATAATCATGTTATCCACACTTATTAAATATCAAACAAACCTATATTTAGTGGGGGAATATTTTAGAAACATGTCATCTTAATTGACCCTTATTTTAGTTTTAAGTCTTCATATATAGTGGGGGCATGCTTTAGAAGCATGTTATCGACACTTATTTAATATTTGACACATCCATATTTAGTGAAGACATGTTCTGGAAACATGTAACCCATATTGATACCTATTTTAATTTTCATATTTATCCATATATACTAGGGGCATGCTTTGGAATCATGTTATCCACACTTTAAAAAATTCCAAATTAGCCAAAACACATAGTTATATTATCAGATTCATAGTTATGGTAGAATTATATATATTAGTAACATTGTTATAAATAGTTTTAGCATGACACATATCTATGGTACATATCATATACGATGTGTGCCTAATATTTATGAATATTAATCAATTTCATATTTAAAACCACTCTTTTATGGATTAACATTACTCACCAAGTTGGACATTTATATAATGTATTAAGCTAATCTACTACGACAATTAGTTCACTTTTGGTATGGTTGAGGTGATTAAATCACTCAATATTGACAATTTTTTATTTTATACTTTATTTTATCATCTAGACTCACTAATTTTATAGTATGAGTTGAATTTTTTCACTTAAACTCACCAATTTATAAGCATGATTCGGTTGCATAGTTGAGCTAATCTCAATTGTTGGGTATCATCTCACCTTTTCTCTAAGGTTTCAAGGATGTGACTTATAACATATATATAAATCCTTAGATATATTAAATTTACTAATTTATATATATGTATCCTAATCTTATTTTCATATCCTTATAATGATACATCTTTAAAATAAACTTTCCAATAAGCAAAGCAGTTACATTGATACACAAGTGTACTCTTAAGCCTTTATCTTTCAATTTAAATATTTTTAATACTTTATATTTAAGATTATATGCACTAGCTATGTAGTATAATGTTCTCTTAGTTGTAGTTCAATCATTAAAAAATCACTCAAGTTGGACTCAATCAAAGGCAAGGTGCATTATACATACCGAGGGACACATTTCTTCTAATTTAAACTAGTAATTTCATTACTAGATAGAAGGGGGTAAATTTAGATGATATTTATGGATTATATAGCACCAAATTATTGTATGCTTATAAAAATCAAACCTTAGTTGTTTCTCTCAGTTATGAACCTGTCCAACTTTTAGAAGTATCATATTTACTTTATATTATGGACCTTAGTCTATCTCTTAGTTTGACCATCCTTATGTTGATGACCCAGGCCTGATATCTTGCCCAAAATTATTAAAACCTATTTATCTTCCACCTCTACAAGTTCTAATCCTATGCATACATAGATATTCTTTGGACACTAGATTCTTACATAGACACTTGCATTAATGTAGGTGTCTTGATTTGATTCTAGTGTCTAGTGCCCTAAAGTCATCTAATTTGAAAATAAAATGTATCTTAATGGTCAACCAAAGTGATTTAATGAAATTTATTTATCCAAAGGGATTGATATAAATAAAATATCAACCCTCATTCATTATTTACCTACAAAACCTGGAAAATACCTAAGGTAACTTATCAAAAGCATTTTATCAAGAACTTGATAAAGCAAATCTTCTTTTTTTATCCTATTTTCATATAAATCATAGTGACAACACATAAAAAAGTCTAAAGTGTTGAATAATAAACCCAAGTGTTTTATTTTCCAAGTTAAAATTTAGGTCATTTTTGTACTTTATTTTCACATATTTCATGATTCACACACAAGCCAACACATAGGGGTTAACTACATTACTATGAGCCCATCTTCAGAGCATTTTATATGTAGGTAGTTCTCATTTGTAGAAGAATCTTTAGGGTTATCTCAACATCATGTTCCCACTAACCCATTTTTTCCCAAGGTCACTATGAATATAAAGAACTAGTGTTTTACAATGTCATAAAGAGTCACATTCCATGACCCAAATATGAATGTACTAGAGTAAAGGTCAAGACAAACCTAAAACCATCTAGATGGTCTCATCCTTTTCTAGTAGGAATTCAATACAAGACACTTGCATCAATTTTAGAGATTAACATCAATGTAATTATCTAAAGTTGACACTACTATGTGAATCTCTAAAGGCACCTAATCCATAATTTGATGATTATTCTAGAACCATCTTCTAGTCTAATTTATGCATGTTACAGGATATATAATTGTGTTATCATTAAAATAAACTAATTACATTACTTCTTTTCCATTTCCATATCTTGCATTGATGCACTTACTATTTTTATCCTATCTAAGATTAATTAGTTCAACATATGTTATATATGAGTATAGCATCTAATTGGCCTACTATAGATATAGTTTATCATCAGTGTATATTACGTTGTCTATATCCTCTTTAACCATAGATAACCCCAATTTATAAATTAAGGTTTAAATAGGAACCAATAATTTCTATATTACTATGTAAGATTAAAATTCCTCACATTTTCTAGTGTATCTAGAAATATATAAATGATCATGTTTTTAGGGATAAATTTATCAAACTAAAATTTGTGCTCCTCATAATTCAAATGACCATAAAGGAAAATTAGTTGGTTTTTAATTCTAAAAATAAGGTCATGGAATGGTATTTTAGCTAGCACATTATTTCCTTTGGGGAAATAATATTCTTAAGGATCATAGTGATATTAATAAATACAAGGATAGGAGTCAAGTCAGATGGTCCAAACCCCCAGAGGGATGGTTCAATATCAAATTTTATGGAGTGGAAAAGGGTAACCTAGGGCCTATTATGGGAAGGGTTTATTTATAATTTTAAAGGTTTTTTAGTGATGGATTTTCTTGGGGGATGGGTACCCAAACTAATAATGTGGTTGAGGCCAAAGTGGACCTATGGAAAATTTTGCTAGAAGATGAGCTTAAGATTCAAAATATGATTATAAAATAGGTATAATTTAACATTATAAGGTGTCTCTTAGGTCAATCATGTCCTTGAAATAACATATTAAAATAAATCAATGATTTTAGGATTTTTCTTAACCTTTTCCAATTATTTAAAATCAAACATGAGTATAGGGAAGGAAATGGGTGTGATAACATAATGGATGACATAGTCTTGGGGGTAAAATGTTATAAAAAATGGATCTATTTATATTATATCCCACCTAAATTATTATTAAATTTTGTGTCAAAAAAATGGTTTCCATAACTAAATATGAATTTATTGATATGATTATATCTTTGATTGATAAGATATTAGTCCTTAATTTGTGGGAGATATTAAATCCCAACTAATTTATCATTAATGTTCTTTGATGGGATATCATTAATATTCATGGGAGGATTAATGTCTCACTTCAGATAATAAAGGTCATCATTAGGTCACATTTAAAATTGCACATTAGTTATAATCCTAAGTTTATAATTTCTCAACAAAGAATAGTGTTGCATTGTGATATCTCCTTTAAAAATTGAAAATCTAAGAGAGTGGTGTATATCCAAATATTATTGATCCCATTTCATGTTTATATTTCAAATTCATTCACATTTGTAAAATTCTCTATATGGGATGTCTCACAATATACGTGGAAATAATTATTGGCCATGACCCTAAACTATTGGTCAACTTTGCTATATCCTAAATAAATATAATAGTTAGGCTGATGGGGTTCATGGTAAATATATTTTAGGATATAATTATGTAAATTACTAGTATGTCCTCTGATGACATGTATTCAATTCATGAGTTACTTGACACTTGAGGAGAAGAAAAGGTTTGTGTACTGATACTATTTCTTCCTGTTCAACCATTTCAAAAACATTTTCACTCTTAGTATATTATTATTCATATTTGGCTCCCTTGAAAACATGGTATATGCCTACCAAAATTAAATTTAAAATATCATCATCCATCACATACTCATCTTGGTACTGGTGAGGGAGGTTAATTTATTGATGGAGATTTCAGTGGTTAGTGAGGATGAGCCTAAACTTAAAGTTACTAAGAATGATAGGTTTGGGATGTGGTTTAGGAGTTAATAGAGTCAAAATAATTAAATAATATTCTTATATAATTATTAAACACCAATAAGTTGGAGGGATCACCTCATATCAAAATTATAATGATCATATCAGATGAGGAGGAATACCTTGAATAAACTGAATTAGAATAAGAAACACTTTTGGGGATAAAAATTGATCACTTAGAGTCATAAATACCTATTTTATATAATTAAGAAGCTCTTTTAGTTTGGTTCATAGGTGAGGTAGGGACCCCAATATCCAACTTTAATAATGATAGGAAGAAGGATATGCAAGGTAACAGACTAGTTGGGGAGGAAGTTCCTAGTATGAACTTTAAGGGAAAGCAAAAGGACATAGAAGTGAGACTGAAGCATCTAGTAAAGGGAATCATAGAAATTTGGAAGTAAATAATTTTTTTAAGGAATTTATCTTATACATATCTATCATTTCCAATATGGGTGAGGTCTGAAATAAACAATTGAGTATGTTCAATTTTGATCTTAAAGAAACACTCAAGTAAGAATATAAGCTACATAAAAATCATGAAGAAAGTCTAAGGAATAAATAGGGATATGCATAATAACAATAGGGTTAAAATTTGTAAGTTTTGTTAAGCTCCAAAAAATCCATCAAAATATGGAACAATAGAGGATCTTAGTAAAATGATAAGGAAAATCAAAAAATAAGATTTATATAAAAAAAGATGAAGGGAAACAAAAAAAACATAAGGGCAAGATACTACCTAAGAGGAGATAGAATATTGGTAGGGTAGTATGTTATTTTCATATATTATCTATTTTTTATTCTACTAGGCTAGGTTTGTTTTGTTAATTATGGGTTAGTCCCAAGTGGGTTTTAGTTGGCTCCCTAGTGGGATGCTTATTCTAGTTTGTCCCTACTAGATATTTCTTATTTTCCCTCACTATTTATGTAAAGGTTATGGGATACTTTAGAAATTTTTTATTTACCTTATCTATAAAAACAAACCTATTTCCATCCTATGATGACTACATATGTCATATCATTAATTTTTCCTACTACACATTCTCTATTGTACACTATTTTTATCTCTGCTAGATAAGGTGTTGTAGTTATAACAAAGTGATTATAGAGCTATTCACTCAACATATTTTCATGTTTATACTCATATCATTTAGCGTATAAGTTTCAATTAATCCCTTAACTATATGTTTTTAATATCCTAAGGTTTCATTGTATGATAGTATAGGTGATCCAAAGAAATGTATTTTATCATTTTATGTAACATGCTTGGATTATGCATCCAATGACATATTATTGATTGAGTTATTTCTAAGATGTATTAATGATTATGATTTATGGTGGTTATATGATCTCCCCCTCAAATTAATTATAAGAATAAACTCTTTGGAAAAAAATTTCTAATTCACTTCTCTATCAACATTGATGAAAAATTATCATATATAAAAATTGATAAACTAAATCCACAGTTTAATGAGTCGATTAATGACTATTAATTCATTATAAATCTATGTTATTTAAGATTACTAATCCTATGGTATATAATGATTTAAAATGCATATTTAGTTAAATATTTCTTACACCACTTTGTTAGTATATATTATTAAATAAATGCAGTCATTCGATGAGTTATGACTTAAAGTAAGAGATCAAGAATACAAGCTCCTACCTTTGGAAAAAATAAAGTGTACACCTAATTCTAAAAACAATAAAACAAAAAGGTTTAAAATTAAGCGAAGGTATACATTAAAATTAAATGATACCAATAATAAGGAAAGGCAATGGTTAATGTAGTATCATAACCTACAACTTAGCTTCTCTGATCATATCCACAAAAGAGGTGGTTTAATGATTACATCAATATTCTCACATGATATTATAGAATTTTATCAATTTAAACTTCATATCTCTCCTTTACCATAAGTGGTTGAGATCAGTAGGTCTTTATCTAAGATTAATTATAATAATGCATAATATGATTACCATCAATTTATGGGACATTATACAAATAAAATTTCAAGCTATAGAATAAGATACAATTTATTATTGATGCTACAAATATTGAACTTATAACACTTACATAATATTTTAGATGACAATGAAAATGAAAATACTAAGTAAATTTTTTTATCTAATCCATTTTGCAATAATGAGGCATAATAAAAAATAATACCTCATGGGTACATTATAATTATAATGTGCATCCTCCTCCTCCTACATATTATCACCCATTATACATTATTATTAGTACAGTTATAGGCACATCACCACAAAAACCTAAAATTAAATATGTTGACAATGAGATTTTTTAGGATGACTCAGATCTTAATTCATTATTTATACAAGCTTACAATAATTCACACCCTATATGTAGTGTGATGTTTGACAATAGTGAAATTAAGAATGTTGTATAATGACACTTCTAAACACTCTTGGGTACAAATAAAATGATATATTATATTTTAAAAAATAGTTAATAGATTTGATGGATGGATACATGACATTGTTTAGTGCATTGTGTTATTTATTTAGGTGGATTCTACTATAGTGGATACTTTTTTCCAAGTATTATTGAGAAAAAGGGTCTTTGGCATGTTGTTAGAACAACCTTGGATACTAAATATTCACATTATAACATATTTATTTCATTGATGTATCAAGTATATACACCAAAAATGTGATTATAATACCAAAAATTTGATTTAAGAAACCTCTTTAGGCACAAGAATATCTTACTCCATCCCCACCATCACCAAAATTAGTTTTTCCACCTATTCAAGATCATTAAAAAGAGTGAGTGGTTACACCTATTCAAAGATCATTATATATATTTAACAATTAAAGATATTTGGGATCATTATATATATTCAGTGGTTATAAATATTTAATATCTTTCTATACACCTAGTTTAGAGGAGCATAATGGATTCTCCTATAAATCCAATTATTTATCACCCACTACATTCAATATCAATACAGTACTCACATAGGCCATTATATAGTATATCATGTACTAATTTAATATCACAAAAAAATTAGTGTGTTCCACAAAAAAGTCTATAGAGTCTTAGACTTTTAATATTTATTGATCATACACAATATCTTAAGAGTGATGATGAGGGTTACAATTAAAAACATGTTGATTTTTCATATTTATATTCTTAAACACCTCCAAAAATCACTTTCATCTAAAAAAATGTTACTATTTTAAAATAGAATATTGTCTCCACACATGATTGTTCCCTTGATTGGGTAATTAGTTAACACCTTTCAAATAGAAAAAATTAATTCAATTTAAAAAAATATATCAAATATTCCAATAATGCAAAAACATTAAAATATGTAGAAAAACCCAAACAATGAAATTATTTCTTGGTTAAACTATCTGTTGTTACTTATGAAATTTTTAGTATATTATATACACAAGGGAAAGTGAAGCTGATTTATAAATCAATCCTAGATCAAAGAAGATAAATCACACTTAGCCTTCAAATTTTTGGTAAATTTATAAAATTAGGGTCATGACTAAGATGGATCCACTAGACCTAACCAAGGAGTCCCTTACCATAATAATATAAATAGAGAGGGTTACAAAGATTATAGTCAAGCAACACCATCTGATAACCCTAGATAGGTCCTATGTTTTCTTATATTCACAAAGTAAATCAAAATCTAACCTGGTGATCACCAAATCTTGTGGCACAAAATGGGGGTAATAAACATAAAATTAAACATGCATAGAAGAGTTATAATTAAGTAAATATAAATATAACCATAATGCATGGATAGATAAATAATTTAAAAAACCATTACTTATGATACTTCTATCTACTAAAATAGAGGAGTAGGAGTTAGAGATACTTACCTTGACGATGAACCTTTTAATACTCAATCTCTCTCTTATCCAAAGGTGCTTCTAAAGAGGTTTTTATGGTTTATAAGGATCACTAAGATAGGCCAAAGCGTCCAATACTTTTATAAAAGATAATATTATTATCCAAGTGTATACCCTAAGCAGTGACTCCTTCATTATAATTGTGGAATATCTAAATGTAAATAAGTTCAAATTAATCATTAACTTTGTCTCTTTATAAAAAGTGGCAGAAAAGATGTGTATGCATAGTTGGATCTAACCCAAAACCCTTCCATAAGTTTAGATGATAGAGTTAACATAGTTTACCCTATATAATTAATTAATAAAATCAAGTTAGGTCCTAATACAACTCATTTGAGTTAGACCTATACCTATAACATGCTAATATATTTTAAGTACATGGTTAACCTAGGCCAATATTGTTTGGAAAATGTCAAAAAGATTTTTGGCTTGAGTAGGGGTTTTTAAAGGTGGTGAATTACTTAGAGGAGTGTGTAAGGTAGGTGTAAAATCTTAGGGAATTATATAGGAGAGGGTTGTTTTGATTCCAAGTGTTGGTATAGGGGACAATAATCTTACAAAACACCAATTGTCTACACACCCCTTTCCTAGTGGAACATTTTTGGTGTGCACTTAGAGAGATTGAGACTCAAAGGTTTTGTGTAAGAAAGATAACATAAATAATTGATAAAGTTTTAAAATATTATGTTTATACATATTTCCCACTCAAAACTCATTGTGTGTCACTTAGGTGTAACAGGTGATGATCCTTTGAGAGAAGAACATAGTGATACATAATGTTAAAGATAAATAAATTATAGTATTTTAGAACATAAAATAACTAAAAATAATAGTAATGTATGCATACTTTGACTTAATTTTATCATTGTATAGTTTTATTCTATGTTTTTATTTTTTATTTTGGAGGGCATAGAGACTTCTTTGGACAAACCCAAGGATACAAAACTAAAGAGAAAAAATAAACAAATGTAGGAAAGCCAAGATAACTGAACTATGTAAGTATGATGTACTTATAAATATGGTAATTTAGGGTGATAAATTATAAGTTAGGATAAAATGACTAAGTCAAAATTTAGAGTAAATTAGGTAACTAAAAAGACAAAGCTAATAAATGACCAAAACACTCAAATAAGTATAGCTTAAGTGAGAAAGGTAAACAAACCAAGTCAAATTAAGGATATAAATAAAATTTGTAATCAAAAATCAATATGAAATTAGTAAAAATCCTAACTTAAAAAAATATGGTAAAGCAATGGTAAAACAATATTGATGAGTGAGAAGTAACAATCCTTAATCATCGATGGAAAAAATACATAAAATGGAAAATAACATTGATGAGTGAGAAGTCAAAATCCAAACTCACTCAACAATGGAAACTCTACATGAAAGTAGAAACAAATGCAGTTGTGTAAAAAATGATCAAAAAATATACAAACAAACATAGTTATAAAAAAAATGCAGTGATAACACAAAAATTCCAAATAAACCTAGACAATTCTATAAATGTAAAGCAATGGTGTAAAGAAAATAATCCATAGCCATTCAAACACACTAATTTGTTTTAAAGATAGATAAAACCAAAACAAAGTAGTGATAGTATGTTATTAAGATGTGAATAAGAGGGAAAATGGAAGTGGGGAAACAAATTTAGAATAAAAATTTCCTATCAAGGGGGTAAATAAAATGGGTGGTGGGAAAAGTGAAGGAAAAATAAAGGTATAAAAACTCTTTGTCAAAGTCAAGACATAATAATTAGCCTTATTAAAATAAGATGAAAATTGAAATTAAGTAATATGAATAAATTTTAATAATGACACAAATCTTGGGTTAGAAAATGAAGTATGAATATCATCCCAGGGAGGTTATATGAATGAAAATTAAAATGGACCTGCCTTTTCATTACATATTCCCCATTCCTCGTGGCCCCTTATAGATTCATGATCTATTGTGAATATTGGGTACTTATATGAGAAAGTAAATAAAAATATATATATTTTTATTTCTCTTATGAAAATATACTATCCTAACACACCTTAATGGACTTCAACTCTAATGTGAGGCCAACTATGGATTTTGAGCTTTGATTGGAGGAGATGTTCTAAAAATCACATCTTTTGGTGTGATGTTGAGTTTTGAATTCATATATTTCCTTTTGATCATTTAATTTTGTTTTAAATTATTTATATTATAAATTTTTATGGATTTTTCAATTCCTCCTCAAAATGGATTCAAAAAATCAAACACAGGTGCTAAAAATGACTATCATTTGAAAACTTGAGACTTGGATGCTAAGAAAGTTAACTTAGAGAGCATGGTGTCTAAGAGTATTTCTTATTCATGTAGAATAAAAGTGTTATTTTGAATTTGACCTTATTTTATCTAAATTTTACTAAAATTAAAGGAAATAAAGATTAAAATTAACATGAAACAATTTCAATTACTTCAAATTGTAAAAAATATGATAAAGTTAAAAGTGATGCAATGACATGTAAATATGATTCCTTATCTAATAATGTATGTAAGTGTATGGAAACATGCTAACATAGTTTTTCTTTCAATTTTTATCTACAAAATAAACAAAATCCAAATCTAAGGATATGGATCATAAACTTGTAACCATTTTGTAACATTTTATAAATAGAACGCTTGGTTTAGTAAAGGTGTTTTGAATCAACATTGTTATTTTATGAGGAGATTATAGTCCTATCCAAGGTATTACACTAAAAATCATAAAATAAAAACCTAAGTGGGTGCAAAAAATTTGAAAATTGTATTTTTGAGGAGGGCCTAGTCATATCCATGGTCTTACACTCTAATTCACAAAAAAAAACCCAAGTGGGTGAATAAAATATGCCAAAAATGGTAAATATTGTATTTGTGAGGAAGGCCTAGTCTTATAAACGGTATTACACTCCAAATAATAAAATATAAACCTAAGAGGTTGAAAAAAGCATTGGAAAAAAGGTAAAATTGGTGTTTGTGAGGAGGGCTCGGTCTTATCCATGGTCTTACACTACAACTCACAAAAGATAAATCCAAGTGGGAATATAAAGAATTATAATATAACAAACATGATATGAAAAGTTAATGTGTGAAATAAAAATGAATTCATGAGGAAAATTGGATCTTATCCATGATATTCCAATATAACTCATAAGAGAAAGAAACCAAAGGACCAAGGGAAGAAACTAAGGTTTGTGTAAAAAGAGACTGTTACAAAGGGTGAGATCCATGTATAAATACTATAGGGAGTGCTAGTATAATATTATATATAAATATTATAATAAGGGAAATATGTAAGAAAAATATTTCTTCAAAAATTATGTATTAGTGGGTTCTTTAAAAATATGGCCTTCATTAGTTTAGAGGTGATAGGTGATATGACCAAGAGTGTATTTTAATAAATAGACCCCTCACCTTTTTTGGGTGTATTTACCTTCTTTATCATGGGTTGAGTATAAATTAAGGACTATATCACCAACATTAAAAGTGTGTACTTTAACATTTTTATTATTTTGTTTGGCAATACAAGCCTTGTATTAGTGATTATGTTGAAGAGTGGCTAGAGGGTGTTCATCAAGAAGATCAAAATCATGAAGGAAAGATTCATGTAATTATTCATTGGTAATGATACCATGAAGAGATATATATAAGGATGTAATTTAAACTTTTAATGGTAGTATGGATTTAAAACCATAGATTGGTGAGAATGGTGTTGCCCTAGTGGCAGTACATATGTTAGTACAATAGGACTAAAGTGTGAGATATAAATGAAGTTTATAATCAATTAAAGTTTCTCGAATGGTCCTTTTTATAATTTTATTAGTGGAATCAGCTTAGACACTACATTATGGATATTAAGGTGTGTAAAATTTTTGGGATATTTTAAATTTATCACATAATTACATCATGTCCTTATTCTTAAAATTCCCGCCATTATCAAAAATGATAGTATGGGGAACTCCAAAGTGACAAATGTTTTCTTTAAAGAAAAATTTATAAATATTATTTCTAATGAAATTTACAAGAGGCATTATACCCATTTAGTAAAATATTCAATAACATTAGTGATAAAGACATGACCATGTTGTGATTGAGATAATTTGTCGATGAGATCTAATTACCACATGGAAAATGGTCAGGTAGATTCCATAGTTTGGAGCTCAGATGGTTATGAATGTATTAAATTATCATGAAGTTGGAAATTACTACAATTTTTATAAAAATAAATAGTTTCCTTTTATAAATTATTCCAAAATTATCCCATACGTAAGCATTTTCATGCTTTATCATGTTTGTTAAAGTGACCACCACAAATTCCCCCATGTGCTTATTCAAGGAGAGGAGGGACATCTTATTTCATTAAATAATGGAATAGGGTACATTTTTCATTATGGTACTAAAGGGTGTTGTATTAGAAGACCATATTTAAAAAAATGTTTATGAATTTAATTATTTTTATGAGAATCCATGTCTAGAGGGTAGGTTTGAAGTTCAATGAATTGAATGATGGTTTTGTACCATGGATTTTTTGAATAGAAATAGGGTCAATGTGACAGATGAGAAAATATTGTGATTGGATAGAATATGAGGACTTTCTTATTTGAATAAGAAATTAGAAATCAGTAAGTACTTGATGAGGATGAAATAGAAATGCTAAAGAAGTAAGAGAATTAGTAATAAAAATCTGATCTCTTAGAATTAGATCAATGGTAAAAGAAGTAAACTCTTTGGTGAGTGTTGTAGTAAATTGATGATAAGATATATTATTTTCACTTTTCCATCTATAATCACCAGTAACCTAATGACAGATAAGTTGGGAATTACCCAAAGTGTCTAGATATGGGATATCTAAGTCAAGTACCACTTTCATACCTAAGATTAAACCTTCATATTCCACTATGATATTAGTGACATTAAATTTTATCCATAATTCTAGATGATGATTTTACCATGAGGTTTAGTTAGAAGACAACCTATCCCACCTCCTTGAAAACATTTATCACCATCAAAGTAGAGGATCTAGGTGTCTTCATAAAATCAATGGTGACTTCATGAAGCTCTTTGATAACTAATTTTGATTTAGTAGTATAAGAAAATATATAAGTATATTTTTGATTATTTACCTCTAAATTAGTAGTGAAATTATGGAAATAATATATAATAGAGATATCTTGATTAAGACATTAAATATAGAGAATGTTATAATCGAAGAGATTATCTTGAAGGTGATTTTTAGTGGGTATGGGTGCCATTAAAATATGGTTGGTAATGAATTTACATTTGATATATTTTTGTGTTATGATGCTAAGGTCAAAATACATCAAGAGAAGCTTCCAATTTCTAATTATATCTTTGGGTATAAATTCCTTGGAGGAAAAAATTATGAAGTGGATTAGAATGGACAATGACATAGGTGGTTTGATAAAGCATATAGTGATGGAGCTTTTTAGTTACAAAGTAGATAGTAAGGAAATCACATTATACTTTAATATAACACTTTTGTAATCAATGTGACCTTGAATAATATAGTAAATAACATATTCTCTTTTGGTATCACCTTTTTGGGTAAGAAATTCCCCAAATGATATAGGAGTCAAAAAGGTCCACATAATCAAAGGATGATGATTGGAAGCTGGGAGAATGGTGGGTGGATGGATTAACAATTATTTTATATTGTCAAATGTTTTTTGGTAGGGATCAACCCAGTTTAGAGCATTACCTTTTTTAATAAGATAATTAATAGATTATATGTGATAAACCATTTTAGGGACAAATAATTTAATTTACCCAAGATTTCTAAGCTAAGTGAAAATATCTAAAATGGATTAATGAATTGGAATGGTGAATATATCATTTATTTTAGTTGCATAGACATTAATACCACAAAGAGAGACTAAGAACCTTATCAATTTACTAGATGTAATGACAAATATAGACTTATATGGGTTGATCCTAACTTTATACTTTATTAATCAATCTAGGTTAGAAAGGTAGGTTATGTGACTTTTTGATTTTGTAATGAGGTCATCCATATAGGTTTCCATAATCCTATCTATAATATCATGAAAAATGTGAGCCATGACATGTAAATAGGTAGTTTTGATGTTTTTAAAGCTAAAAGGCATTTAATCATAGCAATAGGTACCCCATTTAGTAGTGAATGTTATTTTATGTTAGTCTTCGAGGGCTATGTGACTTTGATTATATCCCAAAAACCATCCATGAGTGATAAAAAATTTAATCCAAAAATTTAATCTACAATGGCATCTATTGAAGGTAATGTAAAATTATCTTTGGGATAGGTGAGCTTAAGATTTCATAAGTTGATGCATATGTGAATAACCATGGTGACTTTTTAATGAATGGGAATAATTTTTGACACCAATTAAGAATAGTCCAAAGGTTTAATAAAATTGGCATCTAATATTTTGATAATTTATTATGGCATAGGGTGGAAACTTTGGGTGGAAATTTCTATTATTTTTGTCAAAGGGTTTTGGTGTCTAGGTATGTGATTATGTTGTGCACAATGATATTATGATGGATTCTTGACATGTATTCATATGAACAAGCAAAAGTTTCATGATATTTATCAAATAATAAGATAAAATTATCATTATTGGTCTACATTAGTTCTATAATGAATATCATGGGTTGAGGACATGAGGGTATGCCATGTTTTATTCTTGTATTTTCTTCAATGATCATATAATTTCCATTTTGAAAATGATATGTTTCATTGGGAAGATAATAAATGGGTTTTTTTAATCTAAACTAGAAATGAAGTTCTTAAAATAAGGAGCCTTTCATTTGAAATTATCAAGTTTATGATGCTTTTATGGAAGTTGAGGTTCTCTAGGATGGAGTAACTAAAGTATGGCTTCATCACTAGGTAATGTGGGTAAAGGTCCATATTATTCCACATATACTTAAAGTTAAATGATATTAATGATATGGAGATCATATTAAAATTGTATTTGGTGTATATCTGCTACTTTGACATTAAGGGTAATCTCAGGTATAGGTGGAACTATTGAGGAAGCTTAGTTAAATTCAATTGTATTGATAATAAGAATATATTTATAATCATTGCTAGGGAAGGGATTTAGTAGAGTGATTAGTGATGTAGAAATTATAATAGGTTTTGGAAGTTCTAAATTTGAGAGAGGTAAGATTTGTTTAACAACCCAAAAAGTATCAAGAAGTGGAGAGTTAACTAGAGGTACATGACCTTAAGAATCTACATCAGTATCCATTGAAATGACATGAATGTCTCATTTTAAATCATATATTTTATCTAAGTCTTATTGATTGTATTAAACATCCAAGTCTCATGATTGAGGTTGGGCCATGATGTAGTTATCATCTTAGGTGTGAGAGATGGTACATGATTATGTCTCTAGAGTATCATTGAAAGGAGATACACCTAGAACACTAAATTTCCAAGGTCACATGGTTAAAGTATCTTTAAATAACTTGGCCACAACATATTAATTACATAGTTACTCATATTTTGTGTAAGATGATTCATGTGCATTTCATGGAGGGAGGTTAGAGATCTCATTAATGAGAAGGATGGTAGGAACATGAGTTATTAAGGAATGAGGGAGCCAATCCAAAATTTAAGGAGGTATCTTGGTAGTATTTCAAGTGTTTTTCAATCATTTTTATCATCATAATTAGAAAAAATAAAAGTGACCTATAAATTTGGATTCAAATTGATGAATTTAGGTGAAATTGAACTATTAATTCATGGAATAGTTAGAATCCAAAACTAAAATTTTGGGTTAGGAAGATGAATACTCCATGGATTAGGATCAACCTCATGTTTAAAACATATACCATTATGAGTAAAATTGATACATTGGCTATCAAAATGGGTAATATCTCTCATTCAATGTGTCCATGGGTGACCTACGAGTATATTATAAGATAATGGTAACTCTAGAGCTATGAACTTGGTAAGTATAGTTTTGGATCCAATAGTGAGAGGGAGCCAAATACAACCAAGTGGTTTTTGATAGGTATTTTCAAATCCATGAAATGTTATATTCTTTTTTATTTAAATGATATTTATTATACCCAAGTTATTGAATTAGAAAGAGATATGTCACATTATTTCCTAAACCTTCTTCTAATAAGACTTTGCCAATAAGGGTGGTATTAATGTCAATTTAAATAAAGAGAGGTGGAGCATCATCACAAAAGATAATTTAATCATTTATCATGTATTATTAAAGTAAATAAATGTAAAATTTAAAATAAGGACAAATAGTTTCAATGGTATAAACTTTTTTCGGTGAAGGCTCATGAGAAGGTTGTTCCACTTATAGGGAAGATGGTTCTTCAATTTATTTTAGTTATTGCATTGGGAATTTAAGATGGTAAGGATAAGTAAAAACTAACTCCATGAGATTTATTTTACAAGGCATAGAGTTAATTCCATCTAACAAATTCCAATGAGTTTTTGAAGTGAATAACTAGCACCAGGCTTGGAAGGTAAAATATTTTTGGTA
This sequence comes from Torreya grandis, assembly GCA_037957365.1. Taxonomy (NCBI): domain Eukaryota; kingdom Viridiplantae; phylum Streptophyta; class Pinopsida; order Cupressales; family Taxaceae; genus Torreya; species Torreya grandis. The sequence goes on along the minus strand of JARHVA010006629.1, from coordinate 424,163 downwards.
GGAAGAGCAATAGTTTGAGATTATAAATAGGTAAGTCTTTCCTCATTGATATAATAAGGTATATTAGTGGTAGTGGTATATTTGATAGGTTTCTCTTTTATTAATGGTTTATTTTATTTTTTGATAAGATATTTATGGCCAATTTTACATAAATGATTAACTTTAGCCACATTCATGTCATGAAAATTGGTATACTATTGATCATGTTCCACATCAATTATATAAATATTCTTGATTGAATGTTGAGGGTTGTAGGTATAATTTTTTGGTGGGTTGTTAGAGGAATAAGGCTTGAAAGCTTATTTCCTTTGAGAAACATTAACATAATCATGATGACAAATTTTTATCATAACATCATGATTGAATGTATCTCCTATCATAAGAGAAATAACAAATTTTGTAAACTCACAACATGTTTCATGGGAATGACTGATATCAGCATAAAACCAACAAAATTTGTGTATGTCATACCATTTATGTGGATTATTAACATAAGTGAATTGTTTAGAAGGCACTAAAAGTTGTTTTACTTTTTGAACAATTAGCAATGTATGAGAAGATTAGGGATTACCCATTATGGATATACCTAGTTTTGTTTGAGGATTTTTAGTGATTATATTAGTGGAGTGTTGGAAACATCCATTTATTATTTTAATTTTGGGTTTGAATTATTTATTTATAAAGTCTTGTGTCTTATATCAATCTATATCATTGCTTAAATTTTAGGGATCAAAAATTCAAACCTTGTATTGGAGGGAAGCTGTTAAGGTAGTTATGAAGAGTTTGAACAGGTTATTATTAGTCATATTGTGATTAACTTTATGAGCCAAATATTTTTATCATTTGATAAAATCATGAGATGATTTAGAATGATATTATTTAGCATTATTGAAATGAATAAAATAAATTTTAGGAATACCATTGTGTTTAAATTTTTTAACTAGAGGATTGACTAAATCTTCAAGTTACCATATAGAATGTTTTGGAGGTTGGTTATAGCATTCTATACATCACTTGTGAAGGTTTTAACTAAAATTGTGGTAGTGATGAATATATTAGTTTCAATCCACTCTATAAAAATTAATGAATGCTTTGAGAAAATATGTGGGGTTTTTAGTCCCATCATATTTAATAGTTGGAGATTTATTATCAATATCAATAGATATAATGAAGGGAAATAAAAGTTTAGTTTGAATGTGTTAAAGCATATTTTTGTGCATAATAGGTTGGGGAATGATATTTTCCATCACATCTTTGAGATGTTGAGGGATGATATTTTGGTTATTCTGGGGAAGAATAATAAGAGGCTAATTATTCATGTTTATCAAATTATGTTGTAATTTCATCATTTGAGAGGTATTCGATGTTTGCACAATGTTAATTTATTTAATTAATTGTGAAATAATTAGGGTGGTATCAACTATTATATTGGTATTGTGATGAGGATTATTAAGACTAGTAGGAGAAACATTATCCAAATTGGTATCAAGGGGAGGGTTTCCTTGTGGAAAATTCCTAGGAGGTGGGTTGTTGGTGTTGAGAAGGTTTCCAATGGGGTTATTTGTTAGTATTATGTCAATTTCCCTCACAATGTAATAATGTGAATTAAATAAAGAATTATCTTCAAAATTTTAGAATGAATGTCATCCATCAATATCATTAGTTGAAATAATTTGGACTATATTATATTCCAAATATGAGGGATGAGAAAAGGTGCTCCAAGAGTGAAGATACTCTTGGGTAGTAAAGGTAGGAATAATATAACATCTCATATATTTTATAAATGTATTAAGGTTTTCTAAAAAGATTATGATATGGGAGTTTATGATGGTTTAATGTAGATTATGAAATTATAAATCAAAGAGAAAAAAAAGGGATAAATTCAGCTAGATACATAATAATATCGACTAAGAGGTACATAGTCAAATAGGTTGATAGAGTTTTTAGGAAAGGTAATTAGAACAAGATGAAAAAGAAATAGTCAAAGTACTCAACTATGTTCTATAGATGGTAAAACTAAAGAAGTCAAATAAATACACATTTAGATAGGTGGAGTATGTATTGAAGATAAATAGAAAAAATAACCTATAAGATACTGAGTCAAAAGGGTCAACTATGTTTTGAAGACAAGAAAAAAAATTTCAATAAAAGAACTAATAAAATACAATTAATCAAACAATAAATAATATCAATGTGTTTGATCAAATTTTATCACACAACACAAGCCTTATACTAACATTAGATAGTACAAATTTTACAATACAAAATACAATTTACAAAGAGCAAGTAATAAAACTATAATGTAAATCCTAATCTATGTGGTCATTCCAAAATAGTTTTAAGTTATATATATATATATATATATATAAACAATGTGATAGGGAGTTGGATATAATAAGGAACTATAAAATTAATATATGGATAGTTTTAGGTAATTTCGGTTGAAATGGATTTGTATTGGTGATGGTATAGGCTTGGTATTAGGGTCTACCCCCTTACTTCATAATACAATAGTTATAAGGGTGTCAGGTGCTTTTAAAATATATACAATTAACCAATTGTTTATACTTTGCCAAAAAACCAATTTATCTTCCACCTTGGGATGAAATCCAAGTAGGTAGACATTAAGAAGAAAATGTTTAATAATTTTTAGTGTTAAGTGATTTGGAAGTGATTATAAAAGATAAAAATAGTTTGAATAAATTTATAAATTAAAAACCTCTTATTTAGTCTATGTTTGTTAGTTTAAGCAAGCAGGAAAAAAATTAAAAAGTAAAATAATTACTATAAAGATAGGATAATTCATTTATTTATGAAGAGTACATAGTCAATTTAGGTGACATTGTATGCAAATGTTATATAATAGAGTCAATAGGGTTGATACTATATGGGGAAGTAAGATCTAGAATAAAACATTCAAATAGGTTGACTAATTTTTCTAGAGATAAAGTAGGATATAGAACTATGTTGAGCTAGTCGACCCATTTCATTATAGGGTTATAGTTTTATAGACTATAAAATATGAAAAAAATACTCTAAATGAAAAAGGAAAAGATAGATAAGGTAATACTTAACCTTGATAATTTATGAATATGCTTAATTTTGATAATTTTATGTTTTGTTTCTCAAATAGTAATTTTTATATTCTACTAACATAGTCAACTAGGTCAATGAAGTCCAAAAATTCTATATGCTGAAAATAGTTTGTGAATATAGTTGGTTAGGATGATGAATTATGAAAACTTGTGGTTTAAAAATAAAAATATGTTGATATAATCAATCCAATTACCTATAGTTGGAGAAGACCTGTATAAACAAAATAGAGTCAATTTGGAGTGACTGTGTGTTAAACTTGCATGAATACTATTTGATTGTATTGACAAATTTGATACAATACTATAAAAATAATAATATATAAGATGATAATAAATGAATGAATGAAATAAATCAAACCTACAAGGGTTAGATTCATGTATGGTTCACCAAAATGTATACAAGGGAAAGTAAAGCTGATCTACAAATTAATATTAGCTTGGAGAATATAAATCACACTTACCCTTATACTTTTTGGTGCATTTAGACAATTGAGATCATGACCAAGATGGATCTATTATACCTAACCAAGGGATCCCTTTCCAAAGTAATTTTATTAGATAGGGTTCCAAATTCTCTAGTAAAAAAACACCAATTGATAACCCTATCTAGGTCCTATGTTTTCTTATATTCACAAATAAAATGATAAATTAAACCAAAATCTAATGTATTGCACACCAAATATTTTGGCACAAAATTGAGGTAATAACCGTAAAAATAAGCATGCATAAAAGAGTTATAATTAATTCAATAAAGATATAAGCCTAATACATAGAGAGATACATATAATAAAAATCCATTACATATGCTACTTATATCCACTAAAAGAGATAAATAAGAGTTAGAGATACTTACCTTAAAGATGAACCCATCGAGGTTCAATCTCTCCCATAGTCAAAGGATATTTACAAGAGGTTTTTGTGGTTTGTAAGGATCACTAAGATAGGACAAATCATCCAAAAAATTTACACAAGACAAGATTATTCTCTATGTGTAAACCCTAAGTAATGACTCATTGTAATCATATAAAAGTTGTAATTAGATGATAAGAGGGTCACTTAAGTCAAACTATTCCTATCTTATCCCTAGACTTGAGCCTTAAACACTCTTCCAATCATTTTGTAGACCAAAGTCACATATAGTTAATAAAAACATAATCCTAGGTATGTGTTCTCAGATCCCAACCCAACTTGATCAATAATCTTCCAAGTGGAGATTAGCACCACATTTGGGACACTACGACCACATGGTGCTAGTGTCCCCAACTAGGAGCTATTATCCTTATCCCTATCACTTCCCAATAGATACTTTTTCCAATGTGTTCCCCTCTTAAGGTTGGCCTAAGCATATATTATTATCTCCATAAGCTATGTAACTCTATAAATACAAGTCTAACTGACCTCCATTCACTAGATGGAAAATAGATTAAAAACACATTCAAACCAAATACAAGTTGAGAAAAATTAATGTATTTGATCACTATTTTTCCCTACTTATGCATACTAACATATATAATATCCCGAAGCCTAGTTTACAAAGATTTCAAAGTTAAATCACATTCAAGGCATCTCAGTCCACTCTCATTCTAGAATTCATTTGCACTTGCATCAAACACTAGGTGGGATAACTACATTGAGCTCGATCCCTCTTTGGAGTATTGGTATGTATGAAACTTTCTTCATAGTAGGGTGTTGAGGATGTTTAACCTATCCTACTAAAAAAAATATTATTTCTCGTACCATAATTGTAATGAGGATTAGGGTTTGAAAACTAAATCATGTTTTTTAGGCACACCATAGAGCTCCAGGTTTTGTGCATGTAGGAATATGACCAAAAATAATAGGTGTAGGTATTCCCATAAAATAGGAATAGTCCCACAAAGGGGAAACTACCACCACTTTGAGGACACTATAGTAACATGGCACTACTATCTATATGGGGTATTACTATCCAATGAGTAAATAGACTCCAAAATCCTATTGATGACACTCAAAATTATCCATAATTTAGTTTTTAGGACCCAACTCATCCACGATAGTCATATTTTAGATAAGTCTATATGTATGCATATTTATTTATATTTTTATAAACTCAAATAAGATCAAAATATATAACAAATTATTAATTAATTATTACAACTTATTTAACTAGTTTATACATCTCAACCCTTTAATCTAAACATAGGTTTTACATAATTAGGACCTAAAAGGTTAAATCATTTGGTGAAACCATATTATTTTAAACATTGCTTCAAACCCTAGATTTTATTAATTCAATTCATTTTGAAATAATTTATAGATGCCTACTTTAATTTTTTATGATTTTGTAGACAACCTAGATAATTAAAATCAATTTTACATTAGGGTTTTAATTTATTTTACATATAATTTCAATTGGTATAAAGAAACCCTATATTCAAAAAACCTGACCCTAGATAACCATAGGGTTCACATTTTCAATAGTTATTAAGATTCAATTTATAGCTTTCTAACAAGATTATCATTGTAGAAGCCATCTTTCACTTCATGGTACAAATCTTGGTACTTTGATTAGCATGTTTATTACCAACTATTTTTATAAAGGTACACATGTATGTTACTCCTATCATGGATTTAGTTCAAGGTAATCTTGTTTTACATATTAGTATTCCATCATGTGATCTCCGTCTTTCTACAAATAATTATTATATGGCTCACTTTTAGCTATCTCTAGTTAATTCCAAGTGATAGAGGACTCAGAGGATTATTTTTGTTCTACCTCAACCTATACCACTTTATTATCTATGCTCTCATCTTGCCTCTATTGCTCACCCCCATAAATAGTATATCCTATTGTTCAAAATACCACTAGGTGGAAGAGGGTGCCTCCATAGCCTATACAAGAGCAACATAACCCCACCATACCTCCTCATCCCCAACACACTAAAACAATACCCAAAGATCAAAAATGATAATATGATATTCTAGATTAGTTGAGGAATACACCAGCTAAAATATCTATATTTGAATTACTATAAAAAGCAACAATCTTCAAAGATATTATATTTCAAACACTTAATTACACATTTGTGCTTCATGACACTAAGCCATCCTACTTTTCATCTATAATAAATAATATCAAATATGTGGATGATGCGATATCTTTTTCTAATGAGGATTTACCTTTACAATCAGTAACTGATCAAAACTTACCACTTTTTATTCAATCTCAAATCAACAACACATGTTTTAAATGAGTTCTCATCTATAATGGTTCATGATTAAATATATGTAACCTCACATTTTTATAAACCATAGGGGTTGACATATAATTTATTCAAAAAACATATAAGAACATCCAAGGGTTTGATGAAATTCCTAAACATACATTGGGATCAATCACATTGGATATTGCTGTTGGACTAGAGACATTATATACACACTTTCAAGTGATGTTGATCCATTTCCATTATATTCAGATACTCATAAGACCCTAGATAAATACTATGGAGGATTTACCTTTAACTCTTCATAAATGTGTAAATTATTTGCATGATAGGTACCTATACACATGTTTAATAGATAATAAGCCATTTAGATATTGTAGGCTCATTGAATCTCCTACATTAAATACATCATCAGATGGGACACCTCATGTTATCATCAAACCCCCACCTCTCTAGATTCTCATTAAACATATGCATACTTATGAAGTGGGGGAGTGTAGTAAGACTATTCATATACCACCTTAAGATATTCTTACAACATATGAACCTTCATTAATGATTAAGAACTAGCATTTATAGGCATATATACATTCACTAATGATCAAGGACAATGCTCTCCCAACATTATTACTTTCATTGAGCATAGAGGAATAGCTTATCATAGTATAAATATCCTCATCTAGGATAGATGATGAGATTATCATAGCCCAGTTCCTACTAGTCAATTCAAACTAGGATTACATTCATAATTTTAACATAGATTAATAAGACAATACAAAGGGTGATCAACTACCTATAGCCATTTATGATTATTTATGTGGATTGATATTTACACTAGTGGGACCAAGAGAGTGCATAGATAATTTAAAGGTATGTATACCTCAACGAACACCAATATCCTCACTTGTTTATGATTATATAGCTATAGGGTCCCATTCTCAACCATAGTTAATAAAAAATCCCTTGATCCATTTAGTACATATGGTTAGATCTATGGATATCGATTCAATCATATAGATTTAGGAAGGTATCTCTTAGGAAATACCACACTAGGTATTAAAATTGATAGATGATAGATGATTGATGATATTACCCATAGTCTGACACAAATAATCTAGTAGAATGTCACCATAGGAAGGGAAACCATTTTTCCACTTCCATAGACTTAGAGGACATGATATAGACATGTGTCTAAAAGTACAACATAAACTAAATAAATTTTAATCTAAGGGAACTATCTATATAATATAACCTCCACCTCTATAGCCACCACTACCACCTATGATATGATCTACTACATAGATATGAGTACCACAATAGAGTCATCATTGGCACATATATTCATGACATAATTCATTGACTATGACAATATTTGTAGTAGACATAAGTCTTCCCCATATGGATATAAATGAGTATTTGATATTAATACTTGCACTTTAGGATTTTTATACCATATTAGTTATCAAGAGAGTGATATAAAACATTATATACACTTCTAGGACTCCATTAGACATATTACATTACCATTTACATGTTGCCCTAAGGTGGCCAACACATTATTCTTCATTTTTAGTAGAGACACTCATATACAAGTTACACTTGAAAGTACATGGTTAAATATGATTTGTGTTATTATTGATTAGTTAAAGATATGCTTGGCATTTACTCATGATGGACACATGGTTCACATTTTATAGGATGACATCGATGAGAACCATAGATACTCCATGGTGAAATGTGGTTTACCCTGGGACCACATGAGAAGAATTTTACATAGGTGAGAAGCATGCCATTAAAATTCATAGACTCCAGACTCATGTCAAGGATAAGCCCCCACTGATACATATATAACGGTATGATGATCATGATAACAATGACTAATTTGAGTTTGGTTAGGCTCAATATTTGACACTAGATGATCTTCTTCCAGATCCACCATTTGATTATCCACATCCCATGGATGTGATCTTAGGTCTATAAAGACACTACACTTTGATTATATATTATTTAATTTACATTTCCAACATTTAATTATATTACCTTGCTCCTAATACATAGTTTATTTTTGTTTTCTTGTATATATCTTATACTCAGAAAACATAAAAATAATATAACATGTCAAAATATAAAAACACTCAAATATTTCAAAGGCATAAAATTTATAGATTGTATGCATTATTATTTTTACATTTATAATAATTGATAGATGTTACATATTGATATATATCTTAGTATAGTCATTTTTATCATACACATATGTTTCACTTATTCTTTTCAAGTGTTTGTAGATTCTAAATAAAACTCTAGTCCACTACACTAATCCAGACTAACTATCATCTACCCACTGGGGGCATTTAATTTGATCGAGGATTATACATTTGATACATATTCCCACTTGGGTCAACTCATACATAGTGATAATACTATTTTTTTATCTTTGCATAATATTCATTTATCTTGATATTGATCATTACTACTCATTGCTCAATTTTTTTTCTGACTATCACTAGTTAGACTTAGTATATATGCATCCTCGCATTTACATAGATTTTTATTACATAGTTATACATGATTTCAATTTATAGTTATGTTATATTATAATTGACTATGTTCCTATCTTTATTTCATCCTCAGGCACATTTAAATATGCCATTTTTATTTGGATCTATGCCACTTCTTTATTTTTATGCATTAGACATGTGCCCATGTCCCTTTTGTGTGTTTTCCTACTTATATACGTGGACATTTAAAAATGTCCTTATATATTTATATCAACCAAATTATTTGTTACATACATATGTGGATATTTTAACATGTCCTTTCTATGTCCTCATTCTCAAATTTAGTGACATGTTCCCATGTCCCTTATATTGTGGCCCCTTGGACTATCTTTTTGGTGCCTCATGTTCTTGTATATTTTCTCCCATGTATTATTCTACACAATGGCACTTGTATTTTATTATTACATACACACAATTTTTGATGCCATGAGGAACCTCATGCATATATCCTTCTTACTTGGGTGCCACAATGAAAATCATAACCCATCCCCCTATGTAATTACCCATGTTTAGTGTTATGCATTGATTACATATATTTTGACACCCTTTTACAATGATAGATTACAAAATATATATTAAATTACCTAAATATGCTCATATTTATTTATATTTTTATGTTATGTTTGTAAATTACATTGGAATATCATGTACACGCTCTCACTAACACATTCTATAGAGCTAATTATTTAGAGGGAATTTCTTACTCAGATTTCACAACTACCCTCAAAATAGGGCGTATTCATAGGGGTTTTTCATATAGATTAGGATCCTACTATTCTATTCATAGATAAAATTTAACACATGCTTAGTTTCATAAATCAGACATAGGGCAAACATAGGAAAAAATAGAGACTCAGACAATAATTTAGATCACCTAGATTTCATACCAAGTAGACATTATCACATAGATTTAGATGATAGCACTAAAGGGTGATAATATCCACTAAATGGAACTATTATATAGTATCCTTTACTTTTGGATAATCTAAATCATTCATATGAGTACACTAGGTATAATACATATTTATAGAGATATAGTCATAGGTTTAATAGATATGTTCAAATTTTACTTAGATATATTTATTTTATCTCAAATTCATACCATTTTCTCAAATTTTGGGGCATAATGTGTAACATGATCTCTCCCAAATTCATTTTAGTTACATAAATTCAACTATTACATACTTAGTTTATATTTAGTATACTCATATACCAAATTGGGGGCATATGTGTGGCACATAGTTTGCATATAGTCATCTACACACAAGTTGATTAGATGTAATTGAAAAATTCATGTCATTATCTACACTATGTATACTTGATATAATATTCCAAGTTGTCAATATATTCATGCTTTACTCCATCTATAATAGTTGGCATTCTTGAGTGGCCTAGAGTAGCCTAATATACTTGAGTGCATGTAGAGTCAACATACATAATTATATTTTCTTAGTTAGATACTTTCAACACTTTTCATAGTTCAATTATAGATTCATGTAATTTACACAAGTGGAAAATGATGGAATCATGGCCTACATGAGTTATTGATCCACCCACATGAAAGGGTTAGACACGCTTATAGTCTTATCCAAGCTATTAACATATCATGATCCACCAAGAAAGGGTGGGTAATGATGGAGTCAAAAATGGATTGTGTTCTTGATCTACCCATATGAGGATTGACCAAGCCATTAGCTCCATCCAAACTATTGAATGATATGATCAGTATGTACACACACACACATGTTTTCACCAAGTTCATGCATTAGTTTGTGTACCGAATGAGGTGCATTTTTTCCTTTCCTCTCTCTTTAGTTAGATTTACTCAGTTACTTTATTTCAGCATAGTCTTTTGCTTTTGGTCATCTCTTATGTAAGAACTAATTTTTTGCATATTTCATTATTGTATATTACTTTATATCAGGTTTCATATATGTAGACCTAGATTCACATACTCAAACTTAGCTACATAGTCTTCACTTCCAAGGTAAGTCTAGGTATGATTATTTTTCCTTTATACTATTCATTTTGATTTTCTACATTACTAGCATAAGGGGGGGGGGAATTTAATCACCTACAAGTTTTAATTTGATTCTAAGAGTGTCACTTAAGTCAACTTAATCCTAGATTATCCCTAGACTTATAATAGAGCCTTAGACACACATTTTTAGTCTTTATGAAAACCAAATTCACCTGAAGTTAGTAAAAACATAGTACTAGGACTATCTTCTCAGATCTCAACCCAACTTGTTCAATAGTCTACCAATTAGACATTAACACTAAATTTGGGGCACTATAGCCACATGACACTAGTGTCCCCAATTGGGTGCTAGTGTCTTTATCCCTAACACTCACCAACAAATATATTTTCAGATCTATGCCCCTCTTAAGGTTAGCCTAAGAATATTTTCTTATCCACACAACCTACAAAACAATATAAATACAAGTCTAGTTGACCTCTATTCACTAGATGGAAAATAGATGCAAAAAAACATTTAAACAAAATACAAGTTGAGAAAAATGCAAAAGTGCTTTCAAACCAAAGACAAGTTGAGAAAAATTAAAGTATTTGATTCCTATTCTATGGTATTTTTTCATATTACCATCTATAATATCCCTAAGCCCTATTTTCAAATATTTTAAATCTCAATCACATTCAAAGAATCCAAGTCTCATATCATTATAGCATTCATTTGCACTTTCATCAAGCACTAGGTGGGAGAACTACATTGGGATTGATCCCTATTCAAAGTATTGGTATCTAGGAAACTATATTCACAACAAGGTATTGAGGATGTCTAACCTCTCCTAATAACAAAAACACAATTATTGTTCATTCGATGCTTGAAAGTAGGATTAGGGTTTACACATTAAATCAAATTTTTCAAGGAAAATATAGAGCTCCATGTTTCATGGATGCAAGAATAGGGCCTAAAATCATAAGTGAAAGTTCCCCCTAAAAATATGAATAGTGTTGCAAAGGGGACACTCCTTCCACTTTTAGGACATTAAAACAACATGGTGATACTTGCTAGTGAGAAAACACACTCCATAATCCTATTGATGATAGTCAGAACTATCTAAAACTTAGTTTTCATAACCTAAATCATCTATGATAGTCACTTTTCAAATAAGTCTATATGTATGACTATTTATTAATATTTTTATAAATTTAAATGAGAGAAAATACTATAAAAAATCAATGATTAATTATTTAAATTATTTATCTGATTTAGACATCTCATTCCTTTAATCTGAACATAGTTGTTACATAGTAAAACCCTAAAAGGTTAAATCACTCAAGTAGAATGGTGGAAGAGTAGATTGTAAAGAAGTAAAAATGATTTATTAACTTTGTCTCTCTCTAAGAAATGTCAAAAATGATGTATATATAGATGTATCTAACCATAAACCCTTCTAAATGCTTAATCAATAGAGTGGGTCCAATTAGCCTTATATGTTTAATTAATAAAATCAAGTTAGGTCCAAGTCTAGGTTAGTTGAGTTTGACCTAGACCCATAACATGCTAATATATTTTAAGTATAAGGTTAACCTAAGCTAACATTGTTTGCTAAATGTCAAAAATATTTTCTGCCTTAGGTATTGGTTTTTTAAGGTAGTGAATTTCTTGGAGGAGTGTGTAAGGGAAGTGTCAAAGCTTAGGGATGTGTATAGGAGTGGATTGTTTTGATTTCAAGTTATCGTATAGGGGAAAAAAATCTTGTGAAGCATGAATGGTCTACCCACCCCTTTATTAATGCATCTTTTAAGGTATGCACTTAGAGATAGTGAGACTCGATGGATTCTTATAAGAGAGAAAGCATCAGTAATTGATAAAGTTTGAAAATATTATGTGTATATAGATTACATATTATTTTTCATAGGCACATGTATTTCATGGTATGAATGAGTGGAATGTAGGATATATAGATAAATATTGTACATGAAATACATACATGATATACTTTCCTATAGTTGTGGTTCATTATAATTTGGGGACACTATATTCCACATGTTACATTGATATAAATTATAACTTTCCAAGACATTTTACTATGTTGAGATAATTTGATTATTTACACATCTCATTATTACTCAAAATATTTATAGTGTTATATGGATATGATTCTTTACTCATATATGATATTAACATAAAATAATAGTGTATACTATCTTGACTTATTATATGCTTCATTTATGCTATATTTATTTCATGATATACTCATCATTTTTTTATCTATTATATGTTGTCCCTTAACTTTGTTATGAAATATTTATTTACCTTATTTTTAACCATGTGTCCTTATTTGTTTTGGCATATTTATGTCCCTTATTTATTACCCCTTGGCCTTGTTTTTTTCAACATTTTCATTTCAAATATATGTGTACCTTGGCATTGTGTGTGACATTGAGTACTATTGTGTGTACCTATATTGTGTGTATCATGGCCATCACATTGTCTATTGAGTTTTTTGAGTTTCTAATTTTTTTGAGTTTATAAGTGCCATGATTTATATCATGAACCTCCCTAGTTATGTATGGTGCCAAGATTCATATCATCTAATTTTTACAATGTAATATTATTTATTGTATTTATTAGTGAAAATTAATATTGTGTACATTATATATATATATATATATCTTAAAATGAAAGTAGTATGCCTTGTATTACATATGTTTCATGCATACCTCGATGCCACATACATTAATATGATGTCATATTCTCCACATATTGACATGATCCTACATGATCACATCTCTATATGCATAACATGATTAAATAACTTTTTATTTTTAGATGAGTGACTTGTAGGCTACTTTTATCACTTCTAAATGGGAGCATATTAGTGGGTTGTCATGGATAATTAATCCTCCATAATTATTAAATTTAAATTTAAGGACATGATAGATGGTTCATAGATTAGAGTGGTTTAGATATAAAATTAATACATACATTTACATATTTAAAACACATATTGAGTCATATGTGATGCATATGTACTTTATTTATAGGGACATGAGTATAGATTCAAATACACTTGAATGCATATTCTATGTAAGTGCACATATTTTTTATAGGAATATAAGTTATATTTTTTCATATATCCACATTTATAAATATATTTTGGGGCATATGCAATGTATATAAACTAATTTTTTAGCATCATGAGATACATGTTCTCATATTCAATAAAACTAGAATATAGATGCATAGCATTTTATGTCATTTCGGCACATATTATGTAATATTATTAGCATGAGCAAAATTCGTTTCACCATTATTATAGTTATCAGTAAAAATAAATTCATGGGGCATGAATAGAGTTCATACACATACGCATTAGTATAGTTATTTATTTGAAATCATAATTGATAGTACCTAAAGGTTAATAACATTGAATCTATAAGTCCATCTATAGTAGTTAATTCATGTTTTTAAGGTAATTTTGTTCAGGTGAAATGAAAATTAATGAGCTTAGCATTACTCATAGTGAGTTTAGCATATGTCTCATACCTTTCATATTTTTGTTACAATATCAGTTCAAGATTAGTTACATGACCTAGTGTGGTTCAAGATCAGGAATGATTAATGTCCTTGGCATTACACCATTTTTATTTTCCAATGAAGTTTGGGTTATTTTAATTACCAATACATGATTCTTCCTCAATTACACAAATTAGGGTCATAATAAATCTGATTATCCAAGTCCATAAATAAATAATCATATTTATACAATGCTTCGACAGGGAATAAACATCTCCAACAAGTTCTATAGAAACATGGTTTACCCATTTACAATTGTACTCTTTCCTTGTTATTAAAATTCAATATTTAATTTTTATTCTATTATTTTTTATTCTTGTAACATTGGATACTACATTTTAATTATAGTTTTCTTGGAGTAGGTTATCTATTTGGAACATCTCCCATTTATATAAAATGTTTTATAAACACTTGGGTACATTTATCTATCCTTTTACTCTTATATTTGTATTTAAAATGAATAATATAATAAAAATGGGGAATTTTTATATATTTTATGGTAATTAATACTTGAAATGTCATTGTTAACCTACATTTTGTTAGGATTAGGAAGCACAATTGATTACCTTTTATAAGCAACTAAACATAGAATTTACCCATAAGTAATAAGTAACTAGAAATCAGAAACAACACAGAATTTGAGAGATAATATACAATCTTGTATTAATACTCTTCAGAAGGAAATACAATAAATAAGTGCCATAGTCTTCTTCCCACACCTCTAGGGTGTACATGTATTCTCCCTCAAGAGCTCTCTCACTCAACCAATTACAACCACAACTCAAACACAGAGTTATACCCTCCACCAGTCAGTAACAATACTGCCAGTACCAAGTACTCAAAAGTACTCCAAGTAGACCTCCTTGATCTTGCTCACCTAAAAATCAACCTAATCTTACTTACCACGTAGATCTCCCCTGATCTTGCACACTTGTAGATCAACCTAGTCTTGCACAACCTACAAACCTAGATCTTACAATTGGAAGGATCTTTTCCTTGTCCTTGATTACAATATAGCCCCATGAGTCTCTTAAATAGATCTCATGCAAACAAAAATTAGACTTTCTTAATTACAATAATTAGACATGAAACTCAAGACTAAAATTAGCCATTACATGCAAACTAGCCATTCAACAACTAACTATTCATGTAACTAACAGTTCTGGAATGCATAGGCGACCAACATCAGTCCCTGTCTATCTAGGTATGACCGACGTCAGCCAACCCCTAACTGATGTCAATTGCTCTACACACTAGATATGACTGACATCAGTTGATTAGACTGATGTCAATTGCTCTACAACTGAGCATCCTCCTCCATTTGCATCAGTGAAGCTTTTAGCTCCACAACCTAACAATCTCCCATTTGGAGATAAACAGTTGCACCTATACCTATACTTGTACATCATCTAATTTGTTTCTTGGCTTGTATCCCTCTTCAAGTTCAATATTGAAGACCAACCACCACACATCCTATGGTGCAACACCTATCATCCAAGTAACCTACCATATCTGAATCTACAAACCCATGTAGAGAAGTGCTTGACCCTGCATAACATGTCGACCTGCTGCTAATCCCTCTAAGATACCTGAGAATCCACTAAACTATTTTCCAATGCATCTTTCTTGAATTGAACACAAACTCACTGACAACTCCCACTACTTGGGAAACATTAGGTCTAGTACACATGTACTTAACCTCATCATGTGATTGGGGACACTATTCTGTTAACCATCCATCCATAGGTGTGCTAATCGGTTCTACATCCTGAATCCTGAACCTCTCCACTACCTTGTTCACACAATCATCCTGAGACAACATCAACCTATGATCTTCCCTATCTCTAGGAACACTCATGCCAAAGAATTTTCCTACTTCCAAATTCTTCATGACACATCTCTGAACTAACTTTACCTTTAGCTCAGTAACTCCCTGCATGTGTGACCCTACAACAAGCATACACACTACATACAGTAATAAGATAATGTAGCTAATATTATCCAACCTAGTAAAGGAAACACAATGGTTACATTGACCTTGACTAAAGCCATGCTTTGTCATACACCTATCAAACCTCCATTGTCCTACAGCTTGCTCAAGACCATATACCCTAGCCTTCCATCTCACATGTCCATTCTTTCTCTTCTTTGTCCTGGGAATCCATTCATCTTTTAGTGCTTTCATACTAGCTAGAAACTCTACCAAATCTACCATTTGGTTCTTTTCCAAGGAATCAACTTCCTCATTCGTGCCATGCTCCCACTGTTTCCTAGATTTTACCTACTCTACTTCTTTAAAACTTCCTGGTTCTTGACCATCAGTGAGAAACAAGTAGTCTAAAGAAGTGGAATAATGAATTTGAGGCTTACTTACCCTTTCAGTCCTCCTCATGGGTGTTTGAGACTCCTTGACAGCTTGTTGTCCACCCAAAATCCATTTTTTGGTTGACCTTGGTCTGTACCTGACTGATGTCGATCCCACTTGATCATCGATGCCAGTTACCTGACCGACATCAGTGACCTTGTTATTGACATCAATTTCTATCTAATTGACATCAATATTCACCTACCTGACACCACCAACTCTGGTCTACACATGATTGATGTTGGTACCTACCTTTTCAACATCGGTTCCACCTGACTAATGTCGGTACCTATGTTTTCCTATGAGTGATGACTTTTTACCTGTGAGCTTACTTTGAATCATTCCCTTGTCCAAACTACCCTGCTTAGAATTATTCAGCCCTTATGACTAATCTTTGTCCATCATTTTCTCTTAGAAAACCAAGGCATTCTTATTCTTGTCGAAACCATCAAATTTCCTCTTTATGTAATAAACTTGATCCTTTATTATAACATGTGTTTCAATAAACCTCACATTCTTTTGTTGCTTACATAAATCTTGATCTATGCTCTCTAGATCTGAACTCTTACCTTTTGACTCAAGAACATGCATCTCCTTCTTACTCATGTGACCAAGCCTACGAAGCCACATTTCTGCATCTACATCTGAAGTAGATAAACTAAAAGGAGAATCAGTAATAAAAGTAGATAGATAAAGAGTACATACTTTCATACCTCTTGCTAAAATAAGTGCACCCTTGGAAACCTTCCAAGAATCCATTGTGAGAGTTACTATGCATCCCTCATCACCCAACTTTCCAACAGAAATCAAGTTCCACTTCAGGACTGGGACATGCATGACCTCCTTCAACACCCATGTGTTGCTCATCTATAATTTTAGCTACACTTCCCCTTTGCCAACCATTTGGCAAGGCTTACCATCCCCTAAATAAATCTCTCCAAAGTCTCCTTGGACATATTCATGAAAAGATACTCTATTTGGGGTTGCATGGAAAGAGGCACCAGAATCTAAAACCCAAGATTCCACTTTATCCAAGGAACATACAAGATCATCATGTGCAACAATATCTAAAACATCTACTTCTTCATTTCCTTCATGATGATCTTCTTCCAACCAACAATCTTTCTTTACATGCCCTTTCTTTCCACAATTCTAGTAGAATTTCCTACCATGTCTGGATCTAGATCTCCTACCTATCTTTGACCTTGAGTTCCCTTGCTCGATCTTCTCTCTTTGCCTTCCCCTACTTTCAACACTTAAAGCATTCCTTGATGATTCACCTATGCTTTTCCTGTGAATTTCTTCATTCAAGATTACACTAACAACATCATCCACTTTCAAGATATTTGAAGTAGACACAGTATTACTAACTGCCATTACCAAACTATCCCAATTTTTAGGTAATGAGCATAAGATTAAGAGAGCCTTAATTTCATCATCAAAAGCTATATTGACTAAAACTAACCGGTTTACCAAACCATGGAAATCACTAAGATAACTATGTACTGATCCACCTTCCTGCATATGAAAATTAAATAATTGCTTCATAAGAAATACCTTATTTGAAGCTGAGGGCTTTTCATATAAATTTTCTAAACATTCCATCAACTCTACCATTGTCTTAGCCTATAATAAGTTGGAAATCACAGACGATGCTAGGCCCAACCTTATAATTCCCAGAGCCTTCTGATCAAGAACATTCCATTCTTCATCTTTCATATCCATGGGCTTGCTTACAACCCCACCCAATGGTAAGTATAGATATTTCTAATATAGATAATCTTCTATCTGCATCTTCCATAATTAATAATTTGTGCCATTGAATTTCTCCATCCTTAGCTTACTTTCTTCTACCATTGCTATAATCCCACTCAATCAGAAACCCCTAAGAGTGACCTGTAATCAAACACAAACCTACTCCCTGCAACCTCACTCTGATACCACTTTGTCAGGATTAGGAAGCACAATTGATTACCTTTTATAAGCAACTAAACACAGAATTTAACCAGAAGTAATAAGTAACTAGAAATCAGAAACAACACAAAATTTGAGAGACAATACACAATCTTGTATCAATACTCTTCAAAAGGAAATACAATAAAGAAGTGCCACAATCTTCTTCCCACACCTCTAGGCCTTCCCACACCTCTAGGGCATACAGATATTCTCCCTCAAGAGCTCTCTCACTTAACCAATTATAACCACAACTCAAACACAGAGTTGTACCCTCCACTAGTCAATAACAATACTACCAATACCAAGTACTCAAAATTCCTCCAAGTACACCTCCTTGATCTTGCTCACCTAAAAATCAACCTGACATACCATGTAGATCTCCCCTAATCTTGCACACCTATAGATTAACCTGGTCTTGCACAACTTGTAAACCTAGA
>JARHVA010006629.1:367500-402500 GCA_037957365.1 Torreya grandis | reverse complement strand
CGTTCTGATCAATTATTATTATTATCAAATTATGTTTGGAACATTATGGTTATTAGGATTCCATCAAACTTATTTAAAAATATTTTAGATACATTTAATATTAAATGGAAACATTATATATTTTAAAATGTAAAGGAATAAACCTAAATGAATAAATATAATAACGTATATAACATCATAACTAAAACATAAATTATGTAAATATTATTATTTTTTAATGTAAATATTAAATTCTATTTATAATAATTAATTTATTATAGTCAATAATATAATTAAACATTACATCTTTAGAAACATAAAGGAATAAATATAATAACACATAAAATATCACAAATATGATGTAACATAGATCATATATAGAAATAATATTTATAACAATCTATTTACAATAGATTTTACATTATCCACATCTTTATGTATGTCTAACATCCACCAAAATTACTATATAAGGTATTTATCTTCTCATTTATTATATATTTTGGACATATTCATAATAATATAGTTACCCCTATGAGTCCCCTATCATCATCCATGCATACTATGTTATGATGACTATAAACACCATAATTTTTCTCTAAAATATTGTTTAATACTTTGTAAAATAATATTTCATCTATATAACCATTGTATCATACACATGTGACTTCAATATAGTATTCCCAAGTATATATAAGTTAAAATTTATCATTTTTTAACTTTGACATCTGGAAGAATGAGTATAACATGTCATATACATTTACTTTTTCCAATAATGTCCATATTGAAAATTTAAAACAAGATAATACCTTATATTAAAAAAATTGTAACATCTAATAATAATATTTTATTTTTATTTCAATGTAACATGATTTTCTAAAATTTCTTACTATTATGTCATTTTTTTGCATTTTATAAAATATAACTCTATTGACATCAAATATTATAAATTATTTTATTTGAGATAATATACATACAAAACAATACTAGTTAATTTATTCAGTAACAAAAAATAATGCTATTTTTTCAAAGTTCAATAAATAATTTAAATAACATTTCACAATTTGTCAAATTTTAATAGTGAAATATAGATTTTATTTTGTAAAAATATTTAAGTTTTCATAACATAAAAAACATTAATTTTTTTAATAATTATTAACCAAATATTTAAATATTAATAACGTAAAAAGAGATTAAAATATAAGTTT
Source organism: Torreya grandis (assembly GCA_037957365.1). Classification (NCBI taxonomy): domain Eukaryota; kingdom Viridiplantae; phylum Streptophyta; class Pinopsida; order Cupressales; family Taxaceae; genus Torreya; species Torreya grandis. The sequence continues at coordinate 401,316 of JARHVA010006629.1, read as the reverse complement.
TAATAATAATTATCCTTTTCATAGAATGGTTCAATAAATAATCTTCAAATTACTATGCAATGTTCCCCTCAATTTCGCACTTGAATTTTTTCAATGATTGACATATTTTTTTATGTGTCATCATCCTTTTCAACCATTAAATTTTTTGATAACATATTAGTCTATCACATTTATAGATTCCATCAAATTTCCAATTAGATGGTATCTTCATGTGGACATAGTCATCAACCTTTGATGACATATATTTAATTTCATCTATGATTAATATATTATTTTTAACACCCAAAAATTTTCATTGGTTATATATTTAATTTCCATTATAAATTTTTAAGTTTGGTTTTATACTCCCCCAATTGAACACAAATTTAACTTTTTTATCTACCAAAATTGTTTGATGAATTATTGCATAAGACTCGAATCTAAATATTCAAACCAGGAAGAGATATAAATTTTTTATTTTGTAATTATTATCAAATCATAAATAAAATTGTGCCTTTGTATCTTTGTGTTTTAGTCTAGGTTTTTAGGTCTTATTTTTCTAAAACTTTGTTAACTCTTTGCTCTGGTAGGCCACGTAGGCCTAGTTACTTCTTATTTTGTCTTTATTTATTTTATGTTGAACTATGGTTTTTAGGTTCTTGTAAAACCTTAGTTTCTCCTATCAAATAACAAAATAATAACTAAAATTATGCTAAAATATTTGTTAACATAAATGAATAGAAGTTTTATTATTAATATGAGTCTCAAATATATAATTTTCAAAAACTCCAAATAGAAATATTTTCACACTGAATATAAATAATTTGGCTAAAACTAGAACCATATCTATAATAATCATTTAATTATTAAAAATAATAGATATCTATGTATTCCCATGGAAAAATATCTTCCAACCATGATAAGGCATTATTGCATGATCTAGATTGTTTTCCATATTTATTTTCTATGTGACCATAACATGATATATTTCATGAATTTATTCAATCAAATACTAATTTAGTTTCATCAAAAATCACATAAAAAATACAATCATTTGACATGCCTATCAGATATTATAATGTGATATTATATAACAACATACCAAAGCTTAAAAAATTATTACAAAAATAATGATTATAGAGACGATGATTATATTTTTTATGTATTACACCTATTCAATTGATGGGTCCCTAGACATATATATCTTTCACATGATTATATCACATTATCTAATTATGTACAATATAATGATGATTCAAATGGTATTATTGAGTTAGATGCAACACATACGATATATACATATAATCACATAATCATAGTTGGTTGGGTTTGACTTTAGTTATCCATACAATAACATTTTGGGGGAATATTATTCCTCTTTTCTTATATTTATTTTAATTTATTTTATTTTAATTATTTATTTTTATAACCTAGTCATTTTTATTGGTTTACATATAATTTAATTTAAACATGGCTCTGGTTGCTCTTTTTTCTAATCCAATATCTTCTTAGGAATTATTTTGTTGGCATTTATTTCACATAGATTTTTTGTGTACATAAAAATGATTTTCTTATTATATTTCACTCTAATTTGGGTCAACATGTCCTCACATCCCTTATTTTTCTTGGTTCATATCCGACAGATGTTTTATGTCCTTTCATATGGTGTCATAATCCATATCTTACATCTATTTGTGGGAAGGACCCTTTTGTAATCCCATACACTAATTATATCTTTCCAATTCAAGGACATACCTTACATTATAACATCATTGATTATATATTTCATATCAATGGGAATAACACTTGGACACTAGTAAATATTACGTTATGTCCATATATGGTAAACCTCCCATTTATTATGCTTATATTTATTACAACTACCCATATATAGGGAATCCATTATTTATTTGAGACATACATATATAAGTATAATTATATAATATATGTTCTTTAATTATGATATATTTCTGTAGTTTAATAATATGTATTATAAATACAAGTTAATGGTTATTACATCATATGATCATACATCATAATTTTTACTGTTACTATTATGTAGATGATACATGTATGTTCATTCACTTGAAACATGTGATTCACATATTCTTCCCACACCTAAAAATGGGTGCACATGGTTTTATTATTATATATTTAGTTACAAGATGATATATTTAATAGAGTTCTAATGAATAATATCCTAAATGAGATATAATTTATAATGTTATAAGTAATTATTAAAATTGTTCCTACATTTGGAAGTATTCACAAAATAGTTATAAAACATACTAGTGTTGAAACTATAATTGCAATTAAGGTAATTATTTAAAATTTATCAAAGACTTGATGAGTATGTGATATGCACAAAAAAATATTGGACACTTAAAAACTGCATATATAAATATCATGTGAATGGAGAGAAGTATTTTTTTCATGTACTATCATGTGAAACATGCATGTTTAAATAAATTATCTCTTGGTGATTGAATATAATTGAATATGGAAACACAAATAAACATAAATTCAAATATGGAATATATAAATTTCACATATTTTTCTAACTCAGACATACACATGATATGAGGGAAGATGAGTATTCCACTATCTATATAAGTGGATAGATGTAAAATGGAATGTTATAATATGTTCAAATAGTTGGAAATTTTTGAAAAGGGTCTAACTAGTCAAGGAAAGTATAATGGACCTTAGCCTCTCATTTGGAGAGATATTACATGTCCAATGCTTAAAATTGTTGAGTTACATTTCTTGTGAAGAAAATTTGAGAAAGGGGTTTAATAATAAGGGATTGTAATCTTCATGGTTCATATGCAAAGATATAACTTTCATGGATATTACTATGTAACATATAATTCATGATTTGTAATGAATGTAAATGGTGTTAATATAAATATGTATTTTTTAGTTTGATAATTCTTATGATTTTATTATTATTTTACATGGATGATATTTACAACCTTTTTTTCAAGTATAATTCAATAATCATGAGTATATATTAATGAATTTTCTCTCATACTAGGGGATCATGTTTTCCCTCTTTTTGTGCTTTAGACAAGCACTTAAGTCTTCAGTATTAAGCTATAATTTAGCATTGTAAGTTTTAGTGTCCTCATATATTTTGAGTAAAATTATGTCTACACAACACCTTATAATATATTTTAAAAACAAAAGAATTTTTTTCCATTGTTGGGAAACTATTTAAATATATCAAGGAGATATTTGTTGTGTTTTATGGCAAGTATATCTCTAAATTATGTGAAGGTTAGTTTGATGGAAATTCTCTAGATTTTTTGAAGGATTTGGTTAGAAGTAAATTTTTAAAAATAAATATTTAGAAATAATAAATAATCCAAATATATATATATATATATATATATATAATTACATATGATTTTAACCATGCATGGATGTGCTCCGATAACTCATGTAATAAAATATCATATATATATATATATATGATATTTTATTACATGAGTTGTCAGAGCACATCCATTCATGGTTAAGATCATATGTGATTAGGAAGAGTCAAAATTTAAGATAAATCATACTTGGATAGAAGATAAATTGAATTATTTGAAATAATTGGATGAATAATGGACATTATTTTTGGATTTTAAATGGAATTTAAAATCTAATAGCTACTTAATATATTTTTTAATTTCAACATACTCATGCTTAGAGGAGGTAGAATTTAAATTTCTTTACAAGTCAAAAATATATTTTCTTGTGAAAATTATCATATGGATAAAAATTATCATGATTGATTGGATAATTTTTGACATGAAAATGAGTAGGTAAATTCTATTATACTTAGGGCTAGGCAAAGTATGAAGAGGAGTATAGTGGAAGCTATAATTTTTTTTGGTGACAAGATAACTTAAAATGAGATTGAGTCTTAAAAACTTAAGATGAGATCAATTTTCCTAATGAAATGGAATAAAGAATAAAAATAATAATTAAATTAATTAAAAGGTAATGGCTTATAATGATCCATGGATGATGAGATAGCCTACTCAAGGAAATGTTGATAAAACTTTGTAAAAACTATGGAGGGCATGTAATCGAATTATGTGAAGGTGATGAGTATGATTTTTTTGATATGCACATTATTAATTAATTATTTATTTAAGGTACATTATAATAATATGTATGTATACCAAAATATTACATGGGATGCACAATTTCTCTATAAAGCTTTGAATTTGATTCATTAGACACTGAAACACACCAATGCTTGCATTTATATGAAGTAATTTATCAATGGATGTACTAAGTGGAAATGTTTGATCAATAACATAGTTATAATATAGTTATATAATAAATTATGTTTAAAATTTTGATAGATAACATGAGTACATTGATAAGAAAGGAAGTTGGATAAACTAGAGAAATAATGAATGTTGAATTTCTAGTAGGAGGTGTTAGTGTATGAGGTCTATTGGATAGAGTAATTTTAATAATAGTAAAACCCATATATTAAAGTGATGGAGGTTTTTAAAAAGGGATGTTTGGGTTGAATATAGCTACAATATTGGCAAAAAATGGATTAGGGGGAGGTACTACATAGGAAAAAATAATTAAAAACAATAATAAAATAAATCATCTAAAAATAATTTATGAGATGTTAATGAAATCACAAGAGGCATCAATGATTTATTTTACCACATTCACAAATGTGAGATCATGTGACATGTACATGGAGTAAATGTAGTGGAAATAAAAGTTATCTAGTTTTTGATAACAATGTTAGATAGTGCACACATTTTTTTATCATAAATATGAACCCAATTAGACTATGGTCAAATTTGATGAGATTAAGAAATATTTTATAAGGTAATTTAATATTATATATTTTTATAAATATATCATCTCTACACTAAAGGATATCAATCAAGATGAAAGTGTGCATATGATCTATAGCTAAGAAATTATTTTTAAAAAATGTCTTGTGATATCTAGTCATTTTAAAATCTATAATATTATTCTATTGGACTATTATAAACATTATAAGGTGACTAAAATTAATAATTTCACTCGTTCATGTGAATATCTAGATGTTTCACTAAAAATAGAAGTGGATAGTAATTTTAATATTTTTATAAGCCCATTCCTTAAAGTTTATAGTTTAAAGATGGAAACACAAATACAAATTTTTTAATGCTCTATTTGGGAGTTTCCAAAGGTATAATTTTGTATGACTTATGAGGTGTATGTACACATGAAGCATAAATTTTATAAGGTTCATGTAGTGAAAATTCAATGTGAAGTCAATAATGGATATCATTAACTATGAATTTTTTTGTTCCTACAACATGTGAATCAAATTAATTTCATGTGTTATTGTAATATTTGTGACTCAAATAAAAAATATAGTTTTATATGATATTATGGAGGAAATATAATTGGAATTTCACTAAGATACCATCTTATGAAAACAACAATATGATAGTGATCATCAATGCTAAGGATGGTATTAAATGTATCAATGTGGAAATCTTATCTAGAACCATGCAGACATTGCAGAGTAGAGCAGAAGACATATGGTTGTATTTAATTATGAGATCATATGTAAGGATAAATCAAAATATATTATGGTCACAATTTTTATTGGTCAAGAAATAAATACATTAAAAAAATTGATACATGTGATGCTATATTTCCCAAGGTAGATATTACTATGAGAAGTGGGATGGGAACAAGAGGTGAATAGATGGAAAACATAATACTCCAAAGGGAAATTTTCAAACCCAAAAAATATATAGGTAATAATTTATATCATGATTTGCATAAAATAAAATAAATCTTCTAGAAAGTGAAACAAATTATAAGGATTTTCTAGGTTGAGTGAATATAGTTCACAATATGTGTGATAAATTAAATAAAAATATGAATAAAACTCTTCATCAAGAAACAATTAGAGAGATTAAAAAATTAATTTCATTTTCTAAAACTATTTAACCTATTTTTATATTAATTTAAACAAAAATAGTGTAAATGAAAATTATTAATTAATATTTTAATATATGATAATCAAACTTAAATCTAAAGTTAACTAGTCTAGACTAATCTAATAATGTAAAATACTATTTATGGAAAGTATTAATGATATAAATACACTTATCTTCACTATTTTATTGAAATATTATGACCATTTTATTATATCCTAAATAGACTATAATAAGTTTTATGATTTTTCCAAATATGGAACTCACTATTTTATCACTCTAGGTTGGTATTGTCAAGCTTGGACAAAATTGTCAAAATTAGTGATTAAGTATAATGTTATTATCCTAAAAAAAATTTCCATCAATGATCATAAATTTTGGTGAACATAACTAATATATATTTCTATGTGTTATATGTGACCCTTAAATGCATATATAAATTGTATTTCTTTTCGGTGAAACTATAGGTCAACATATGAAAGATGAAATTCTGTAAAAAATTATGAAGTGTAATTGGGTTGAGCTAACCCCAATCAACCCCATTGATGATTTAATGTTTCCTACATATCCAATAATATGAATAGGTAATTCAATCCATACATAGTTATTTCATTTAGTGTGATTTTACAATTGTACTCTTTTTTATGAATGTACCCATAAATATGGCTTTAATCTTAACATGTTGGCACTTGACCTAGATTGGTGTGTTTCAAAATTGGTGGTTGAATACTTATAGTGATTAATTTTAAACTTGGGAAGAACAGGGTATGATTTATTTATGTACAATAGTGTATTAAATAGGTTCTTGATAAAACTATATTGATAGAAATCCTTACCTTGATTTATATTTATAAGTGCTCAATTGGGAAATTTACATGACACTAACATGCTAGGTGAAAGAATCAACTTATGGGAATGAATTTATTTGAAAAATAGTAATTTATAGTAAAACTAAGGTATAATAAACATAAATATAGTAATTTTTAAGTTATTGTCTAAGCCTAATGTTATTATCTAGGAAATAGAAATGAAAATGTGGTATTTCTGGAATGACTAGACATGAAATTTCATGGATTTAACATAGACTAGATTGTTTTTGTAGGTGACTATTATCAATTTAGAATGGTCAAGATCATTTCTATCATGTATGTGTGTTATAATGTAAAATGATATTTTTTTGGAGATCCACAAGTAATTTAGGATAAGTATAGGTCAAGATTGACATCACCAAGTGTCAAATAACATAATTTAGTGTCTACAAATGTCCCCCTTTTTATTATAGTATTACAATACAATGAAAATACTAGATTAAAATCATGATGATATACTTGAGTGTGTAGAACAAACTTTTTATCTAGGATAAACCTCAAAATGTGCAAGTTACTCCAATAAAAACTTGCAATAAACATGTAGTAAATTCCCATAGAGTGAAACATGAAATCTGAATTATACTCGAGGCTTAAAACTTGAAAGAGAAATGAAGGATTAAACATATATTAATTATAGCTATTTGGATATAATTATTCCTTATTGAAGCATTATATAATTTTTATTCATTTCAAATCACATGGAGAATATGATGAGATTGAGGGTGATCTTTTAATAATTTGAAATTTTTACTAAGGCAATTGCCATGAATTAGAATACAAATGCCCCTAACCCATATGTAACTAATACTACACTAATATTTTAACCCAAAAATTATAAGGTGTAAAACATACAATAAATTTACCGTAGTTAATTTCATGGACACCAACCATCACTAAAACTCAATTTTAATTACCTAAAAATAATTAATCAACCATTTTATCTAGACTTATAGATTCAAGTTTTATCCAACTCTTAAAATCTTGAAAATACTTTAAAATATTTGAAAATAATGTAGAGGTGAAAATTTGTAAATGTTCATGCAAACATCATGCCAAACTATATCTAAAATAGTGTATATCTTTGAAATAACTAACATCATGCCCAATTAAATGTCTTATAAAATGGACTACATGTGACTCTCACATTCCCTAAAATTTATCTAAATATGTATCAATTTAATATATATTAGTCATGGAGTGTAAAATGAAGTTCACATTCCCTATATATTCCCCTAAAGTATTTCTAAAGACTAAAAATTACTATCCCAATCTAATATTTAAACCCCATTTCAGCTCTTAAATTTATATACTATATAGTTTTTTTCTCATGGAGTCCTTAGTCTCTATGACAAATCCCACTAATATGCCCTATTTTGAGGTGAAGGATGGATATTCCATGTGACTTTTTAGAAAATAAAAGTGAACTCTATCATGTCATGTATAACTATTATACCATGTAACTAGTACCATATATGAACATGTGTATTTTCATCATAATAATGCATATATAATCAAGGAATGTATGTAACATGTGGAATTCAAGGGAAAATAGGTGATATGTCAAGATATATGTATCTATGAATCACACTATAATATATATCAATGAATAAGATTACACAATAAGGAAGTGCATTATATATAGTATGGCACAACACACATAAGGGAGGTGAATTATATGGATCATGACACCAAATATCATATCAATCAGACAAGCTTATCAAAATAAACATGCAATGTCATAAAATATCATAAAATTACACACATAGGGATAATAACTTGCACACAATTGAAAAAAAATGTCATAATAAACAATGTTAAGGAGGTAAAAATTAGAGGCATGAATGTCACAAAAAATAAGTCTAAGGAGACATAAAAAATGGGCATGCATGTCATAAAAATCAAGGATAAGGAGCCACAAACAATGGGCATGAATGTCACAATAACAAAGGCTAAGGATCCAAAATCAAGGGGAAATAAGCACTATAATTAACAATGCTAAGGATAAATAAATAAGCCCAAGGGGTCACACATAATATGAAAAAAATAAATCTATGATGCAAAAGTAAGAACATTGATGAAGCATAGAACAAATGAAAATTATTCTACATTATGCATATATGTTAGTATCATATCATCATAAAATAACACATCAAATGTATATCTATGTAATAAATGACTATTTATCAAGTCATGTGTAATAAATGTATGTATCAAAACATGCTAAGAAGGTCATATAAATATATAGACTATGATAATTTAGCATATGGAAGTAGATGTCTCTAGCATTAGCATGGCCCTTATGTAGACAATATCTCTAACATATACATGTCCATGCATGATATATATTGATCTAGAGATAATTTTTGAAAAGTAAAGAAAACATACTGAGACCCGTACCATCATATAGGACTCACCAATATCTCTCCAATGGTATGTGGGATGCCAAAAATAGAGCTCATTTATTCCTTATGTAACTAGTAAAAATTTTGGTCAAAGCAAGCCAATAGGTGGTCAACACTACTCAAACTAGAAAAATCAATGATATTGAAATGTTTATGAACCAATTACATGGTGTAAATCTCATTGAGAGATTTAGAGAACATTTTACAATTTAAAAAATGGAGTTTGTATGTGCAACTTATGACCAGTCAAAGTTATGGTCAAAGTGATGACATGGCCATGAAGTAACGTGGCAATAGAGTTACGTGGCAAATGAAAATCCATTTTAATATGATTAAAATATAAACCATAATATATTGGGGAATAATTATCACCCCATATGTTTAAATACATGGTATATTATTAAAACATCACATTAAAATGGAAAGGGATAATATAAATCCCATAAAAAAATGGTGGAATGGGATATCATCCAATCCCATAAAAAAAGGTGGAGACAAATATTAATCCCATTATTATTTAAAAATGGATAGTGAATAATCCCACTAATTGTGCACCTTCAACAAGTATATAAAGGTGTGAGGGTTTATTTTGAAATCATGGAATGATAATTGGAATTATAATTCATTCTAAGTTTCAAATCTCTCATGTCAGAGCTGAGAGCCGAAGAGTTGAGAGCCAAAGAGCAAAGAGCCGAAGAGATAAGAGTTGAAGAGCCTAAAGATAAAAAGTTGAGAGCTAAGAGATAGAAAAAGATAATAATCAAGCCATATGATGAGAGACCTGATTTGAGTTTGTTTGAGGCACATTTTAAAGCCTTGAAGTGAGACTTTTGGTGGAAAACTTCAAGAAAGTGAGATTACTTTTCATGATAGGAAGGTAAAAGAATATGTTCAAGAGTTTTTATATTATTTGAAGGTCCATAAAACTTGAATTAATTATTATTATATAAGGGCTTCCTTATAATTATAGACATTTACTAATGAATTGGTTTAACTAATTTGTGAACCTAGGGACATATGCATTACCAAACTCCATAGTCAACTCTTGTGTAGTGTGGCTGGTATTATTGCATTTATTTTCTATAAGTTGATTATTTTATGGATTAATTTTGGTATATTTAATAAATTTCCTAAAAGGATCCAAGGTAAAATTTTATCATGAAAATTAGTGCCATTTTAATGATCAGGTTGGGTATCAAAATTTTTTTTGCTAATCACTAATAGTTTTTCTGCATTATGTTAGTGAGATTTATTTGTGTATTAACACAAAAGTGCAAGCTATGTATTACCAGCTTAAGGCAATAGATATGTACTATATTTGTTCCAATAGGGGATCATAGATAGAGGAAAGGTTCTTTTTATTCTAATTACCTATCAACATTTAAATTGCCCAATTTGATAGAGGACACCATATAGACCACCAAACATTGTTTCACAATCCACAAGAGCCTCCATGCAGATTGTTCTAGTTTTTTTAGAGGGATGTGTCACTATAATTTTGTTCTATGGGGACATATAAATGGGTTATGTGACTACTTCCATTATACATTTATTGGGATTGCCAACGTTTCCACTACTACATGCCAAAATAGTTGGTATGCAGAATGGTATTGTCCAATGTATGGAAACATGTTATTTCACCTTGCAACTTGTAGTTGGAAGACAATTATTAGATATGGTGAATCTATATATCATCCCATTGGAGAATAATGAGATGGTTTTGATAAATTTATAACTCTTCAGTCAATAAGTACTTTTCATATGTGATAGAATAGAACTTCACTTGGATCACACTTGGATCATGCAGTTTGAGATAGGGTAGGTCTTTAGACCCAGTCATGAAGATTCTAATTAGACATCAAACTCATATGTACCAAGTTACCATAAAGAACATAATGGTTTGTTACATGATGATTCATAGGGAGACTACTAAAGGAGCCAAGCCCACACCAAGATTCAATGGTTGGTAAGGAATCTTAAGTGGTAGTTAAAAGCTTTTGAGCATTTTAGTTTATCAATTTATATATGCTCATATAACTAGAATAAATAATGTGCTAGTTAGGATGTATGAATAAGACCCATGTGAGCAGTATTGTGACATACACCATGTATAGTTTTTAAAGACCCAAGAGGCACTCTTTGTATTTGTATAGACATGCATTGAAAATATTGTAATTTTTTTGATGTGGAGTCACATGTAGAGAATAATTGAGTGTTATGTTTATCATACTCAGGTTGTCTTCTTACATTTTGGTAGATGTTTTTCACTAATAATAGTATATATACGTTAAGGTATGTTATATTCTTATTTTTATCAAGTGTTATTTTGTAGAGAATAACTTAATAGACCTAAGAAGAACTAGGTCCACACATGTACTTCTATGTAGAGGCCATTGAGGCTATGTATTAGAAGAGGATGTTGATGGATGTGTTATTATCCACATGTACTTTTGTGTAAAGGCTCATTACAGCCATGTAGTAAAGGAGGTTTAGGATTTTAGTTATGTGTAGAGGCCCTTGGATGGCCATGCAATAGAGGAGAGCATGGATGTATGTGTATAATCTTATATCTATGTAGAGGCTCATTAACGCCATGTATTAGAGGAGATTTAGGATCTCAAATTTGTGTAGAGGCTCATTATAGTCATACAACATAAGAGATCACTATATTTCTATGTAGAAGCTCATTATTGCCATGTAGTAGAGGATATCACTAGATTGAGACTTCTATGTAGAAAGAAGCTCATTATAGCCATATAGTAGAGGAGATCACTATACTTTTGTGTACAGTCTCATTTTAGTCATGCAGTAGAGAAGATCACTAGACTTCTATGTATAGGCTCATTTTAACCATACAATAAAAGAGATCACTAGACTTTTGTGTAGAGGCTCATTATAACTATGTAGAAGAGGAGATCACTTGACTTCTATGTAGAGGCTCATTGAAGCCATACAATAGAAAAGATCACTAGGGTTATCTATGTAGAGGCTCTTGTGAAGTCATGTAGCAAAGGAAGTCATTACATTATAAACCCTAATTCTATGTAGAGGCTATTGATGGATATGTAGCAGAAAATGAATTGTAGAAGATGTGATTAGTTGGTTTTTCCAATAATTATAGGTGTAATTGCATAACCTGAGTATACCGATAAGACCCATCAGGGTATGTTCAAAATTAATAAGTATTTTAGTGGATACTAGCATTTGGTAGACCAAAAGCCTTCTTAATGGGGAGGTATGATCTAGAGATTATTTTGGAAAAGTTCCCAAATTAGACTGGGACCTACACCATTACATAGGACTCATCAAGAGCTTTCCAATAGTATGTGGAACTCTAAAAATGGAGCTTGTTTGATCTTTATGCAATTGATCCAAATTCTATTCAAAGTAAGTCAATAGGTAGTCAAAACTTGTCACAGTAGAAAAAATGATGATCTTTTAATGTTTATGAATTAGTTACATGGTGTAGATCTTGTTGAGATATTTTGACACATTTTTATGATTCAAAAAATGGAGTTTATATGTGCAAGTTATGACTAGTCAAAGTTATTTTCAAAGTGATGATGTGGCCATAAAGTGATGTGGAAATAGAGTTACGTGGCAAATGAAAATCTATTTTAATATGGTTAAAATATAAACCATCATATATTGGGGAATAATTATCACCCCATATTTTTAAATACATGGGATACTATTATAATTCTATATTAAAATGTAAAGGGATAAGATAAATCCCATAAAAATGGTGGAATGGGATATTATCTAATACCATAAAAAAGGTGGATATAAATATTAATCCCATTATTATTAAAAAGGGGATATTAAATAATAACGCTAATTATGCACCTCTAACAAGTATATGAAGGGGTGATAGGCTATTCAAAAATCATGGAATGTGAATTGGAATTCATTCCAAGGTTTCAAAGCTCTCATGGTAGATCCAAGAGCCAAAGAGCTGAGAGCTGAGAGTTAAAAGCTGAAGAGCTGAAGAGTTGAAGATTTGAAAGCTGAAGAGATGAGAGCTGAAGAGTTAAGATTTGAAGAGCAGTAGAGCTAAGATCTAAGAGATAGAGTAAGAGATGAATCCAATTGTATGTTGAGAGACCTAATTTGAGTTCATTTGAGCCACTTTTTAAAGACTCAAAGTGGGACTTTTGGTAAAGAACTTCAGGAATACAAGATTGATTTTTATGATAGGAAGGTAGAATAATCTATTTGAGAGTTCCAAGATTATTTGAAGGTCTATAACATGTGAATTCATTATTTTTTTGTAATGGTTACCTTGTACTTATAAACATTTAATAATGAATTGGTTCAGGTAATTTGTGAACCCAAAGATGTAGTAATTGTCAAAATCTATAATCAACTCTTATGTAGTATGGTTTTTATTCTTTCATTGCTTTTCTTTAAGTTGATTATTTTACAGATTAATTTTGGTATATTTAATAAATTTCCTACAAGGATCCAAGGTAAAAAAAATTCATAAAAATTAGTTCTATTTTATGGATCATATATTCCCTACATCACACTCATATACCTCATGAAATGCATGTGTGTATGACAATAATATTCTATCTACCAAACATGTGATAAATAATATATGTAAATAATTTAATCTACTAACTCATGTCAAACATGGGTCCTTATTTTTTATTTATTGAATATATTTGTTTTTTATTTTATTTTTTATTATTTTTAATATATCTTCACACTCAAGAATAAGATAAAAGAGAAACACTTCAAAAACAAAAGAATGAGAGGTATCCAAATAATATGTAACATGTGTAAATGCATAGTGTGTACTAGATGTGATAGCATCAATATGTGGAAGAATGTAGGCAAGAAATATTCCCCCACTATATAAGTGAATTAATAAATGCATCTTAATAATGTATGTACATATAACTATCTACAAGCCCTTAGTGGGAAATAAGCAATGTGTTTTCATGTAATATGTATGTGATCATGTAATCTAAATGAAATATATATCATGTATAAATATGCAAAGTGATAAAGTAATATTAAAAAATGGATGTGCACTAGAATCACTATAAGTGAATTTTAATGTATGTTTATATCAATATGAAAAATCAAAGATAAAATGCCAAATGAAAACAAAGCCAAGGGTTAAAATAATGTTCTACGCAAGTTAATTTGTATGTCTATCAAAATAAAATAAGAAATATAATAAATAATATATATTTGAGATATTTTGGGTACTTTTATATAGATCTAGGGTTAGTTTCAATTAACTTCCTTCACTTTGAAACTATATTAACCTTATTTTTGTCATGTATGGTTGGTGATTGGATTACTATAATAATGCCTTGATTTTGAATCTATTATTTTAACACTAAAAAATAATGCGTATGATGTATGTGAATCTATAAAAATAATAATAGTATTTGGATTTATTATTGGGATGCATTTTATATGTTATAAATCAAATTTTCATCCTTGAGAGGGTGATTTAATCCCTCTCAACTTGAGTTATGCATGGGATTGGTCATAGGTTATGGGAGACCTTTAGGTAGACTAGACCTCTAGGTTATATGGCTAATTCCCCTTGATGTATCAATTAGGCTCTACTAATAACTTACAAAGGAAAAGGGAGAAGGATAAAATTAAATAAATATAACTAAGGGGATGATACACCAAATTAGTTGATCATTACAAACCATCTACATGTGCACATGTAGACCATGAGACTAACCTTAACATACACTATTCCTAATCTGAATATCTCACATCAACATTTCAATGTGGAGGTTGAGATATATGTTTAGGCTAGGAAGACTAATAAAGAGGTCATATAATGACACTAATGAGTTTAAAAACTCACTCAAACATCACACTTCACTTGAACACTTCACATGACTCGCAAAAGAAGCTTTCAACTTACATACAAGTGTTATAATGAGACAACATGTGAAGGAGGGCCAAGTAAATAACTTTACAAGATCAACCATCCATGAAAATAAACTAAGTATAGTCATATACATAGGTAAAAATATTAGTGTTTAATTGACAAAAAGAATAAAAATGGGTAGGTATTATCCATACCCAGGTGGAGGTTACATACAAAGACATATAAGGTTGCATTTATAGAAAATAAGAGAAAGAAAAATAAAAAGGGCGTATAAGAGAGTAACGAGAGAAGGAAAAACAAAAATGGAATATAAGAGAGTAATTAAAAGTTTCCAACAATATTTAAAATAAATAAATATGTTGAAGAATAATTTCATAATATCTTCAAGGACATGTGTTGCTTCCTTGATAATGTTTCTTCTCCCAAATGGTGTAGGGGTTTCTTTATTTGCTTGACACCTTTGTTTTCTTATTCAAACTACCATTATCTTAGGTTTAAAAGTGGAAAGTGTAATTTATTGGTCATCAAATCACCTTGAAATACCCTTGGCTCTACTATTTGACAATCTGCATTTATTTAGGAGTCTTCTTACACTAAGATTGAAATGATGATCATACCTCATTAGGTGTCTTAAAACTTATTAGTCTCACTATGCATTTCTTTCCCAAATGTCTCAAATCTTGATTTGATAGTCATGAATATAATATCTCTACATGAAATGCCTCTCTCTATCTTAACCAACTTATATTAACCCCTTTGGATGCGTTAAACACTCTCAAAGACTTCATTTTTGCACCTAAATCCCAGACTTTCCTTTAACTCCTTGTAGCCCTTAAAACACACAAAGATCATTGTGTATAATAATCTAAAGATGATCTTGGAAAAATAAGCATAGTTTTGAGTACCTATTATTCTCTTATAGTTATGTAAATATTTTCATGAACTGAAACCAAGTGCAAGTACACTTGCTTTACTTATTTTTCTCTCTAATTAGATGATCTTGGAGTTTGGTTTTGATTCTCAACACCTCATGGAGTTTTTTTCCACCCATAATTAAATTTAATAATGGTATTATTTACCATTATTCTTCTGTATAACTTGTACAACATCCATTATCTCACACTAGAGTTTATAATCCTTCTTGCACTCTTAACCCTAATAGCTTACCTAAGAATTTCATTTCTTTCCCAGTGAGTTCAAGCTCATGAAATCACCTTATAACATGTTATTCATTTTAATAAGGATTTAAATATTTAAACTCTCTCTAAAACATGTAATTTATCCACAAATTTATGTATAGGTCTCAATGGTCTTCACTAGACCTCTTGACTAAATTCTTAAGAATTCTTTGGTTTGAATGGTTTTATCCTTGATCTCAACCTATGTCCACTTTTCCAAGATTCCCTGAAGCACTTCATGATCTCTCTTTCTATCTAATATCAATTATTACTAGAAGAACCCATGCCATCTTCTATCTTTCATAGGCATAATTAGAGTTTTGATTCGGTCTATAGGTTTGTAGGGTCTATTGATGTCTATTTGAGCTTTTTTGAGTGCATGATTGACATCATATGTAATTTTCATGATTCCATATTTATGATATTTTTTATTTTTCATCCTAATGTTTCTCCATGGTTCCAAATTAGGATATAAATTTATGACCTAATCAATAGACCTCTTTTACTTTTGCATAGTCAAACTTATGAGGTTGATGACAAGGACTATAGGTGATCAGTGAAGGTTTCATCTTCATTTTCAATATATAAAATTTATATGTGAAGATTGTCTATAGTATTTTTAGTATTTAAACAAACTCTAGTCCTCAAAACTAAAATAAATAGTGAAACTTCTTCATCCTATTTGTGCTAAGACTTCCCTTGGCTATAGGTGTATACTTGATTTTCTTTTGATTAAAACTTGAAGTAACCTTAATATGCTTATTATTTATCACTTTTGTGATAATAATGAAATTTGTATATTTATATTCATTCTCACCTTGATATCTAAGATCTATTAGGTCATTCATTCACCAATTAAAACTAGTATTTTCCCTATCTACCATATTGACTGTGCACAACCATATATGAGATTATTTGGTCATGTTATTCTTCAAAACTTAGGGATATTAATGGGAGTATGAATTTGATGTATTATTTTAAGAAAAATATGAGTGTATAAACCTTAAAAACTATCAATGATCCTATCTATAACTTTATTGTGATATGTAATCAATGAAATTAGAACTTAGTCTTGATAGATGTATATGAATATATGATATGTTTGATTGATTAAAATGATATGGAGGCTCTTTTAATCTTATTAGGTGTTTTAAAAATGTTTTATAACATTATACTAAGGTTTTTAGGTATTTTATAAAATGAGATAACTTTAAATCATCATTAATGCCTTCTCAATTTTGAAGACCATAAAGGTATACTACCTAAGATGGCCTATTGGCCATTTTTGGCCCACAAATGAAACTCTTACATGATTTGATGAATTAGTGGATCAAAGGATTAAAAATGAGTTTATTAGTGAAAATGGAGGTATCCAAGATGGTTTTCATATGTTCTAAGCATTCAAGAGCATAGACTAGGTTGCATAGGTATTAGAAAATCATCAAAACCTTGAAAGAATGATCAAAAGATGAGCTGTGTAAATTTTAAAGAAAGATCATCTCCAAGATATCACATAGGAGAAAATGGACTAGTAAATTTTTGTATTATTTATCTTCACTTTGGAATCCCCTATGATCCAAAGTATCAAGTGTAATTATAGTTCTACATACAAGGATAATCCTCTAAAATTTTGATGCCTACACAAGCTTTTTGGGTCAAGTTATGGAGCTTCAAATTTGGACCTAAAACATAAAAATTCCATGCAAACATCAAAATAAATTTTGAGAAAATCAACCCATTTTGAGCTTATATTTTATGGTCACACAAATGTCAATTATAATTTTATGAACACATTTGATGGGAGCATATACATCAAGTTTAAGCTCATGCAATAGGCATTGGTTTTCAAACATTGGGTCATAATAGATCTAAAGTCTTATATTACATCATACATCTTGATCTAATCATTTAAGATGAGTCAAAAGGTTAAGGAGCTTGAGATATTGAAATGTGTCACAAGCGTGCAAGGCTATAGACTGATAGCAAATCCTAAGAACTAATGCACATTTTATAAGTGGTATAAGCTTAGATAGAGATAACAAGTCAAGAGTAGGATTGATAGATCTTACTTGATCATATAATTCAAGATCAACAATTAGTAGGCATTCATGTAACTTGAGATTTATGGTTCAAGATTAAGTCAATAGGTCAATGATCTGAGTCAACTTTCAATGGCCAATCAAGCAAAGGCAAGCCTAAGACTTTTAATGAAATTGAAAGATGCAAGTTTTTTACTCAAGTAAATTAATATAGAAAGGTTCCAAGCTCAATGATGATCTAGGAAGAACCAAAGTGGACCTTTTAGGGTAAAGGGTCACCTTAGGACTCTATGAAAGATTAAAATGGTCTTGTAGACCTAATATAGGGGAAAGGTTGACAAGTATAAGTGTTGAGATTATAAAAAAATTAATATAAATTGGTTTTGTCTATTATAGACCCAATTTTAGGTTTCAAAACAAGGCCAAAAAGGAAAAAACATCAAGGTTCATTGACAAATATAATGACATTATTATGACCCTTTTCTCCACTCTCTCATGATAAATGACTAGTAAGGGGAAATTAGTACCAAAATAGAAGCATAGTAGATTGATCCAGATATTATAAATCCATCAACACTAACACTCAACTTGAAAATTACTTAATCCCACCATTATAACCAAAAAGGACATCAATGGACAAAGAAGTGGGAGAAGAAATGAGTGAATATTGAAACCATTTGTTGAGGTGGGCATGAATAATTGAGTGCTTTGAAAGAACATAAATGTAAGGTAGTTGTAACTACTATTGAGAGTAGAGTTGAGCTCAATAATGATGTCTTCAGTGCCAAAAAAACCTCCTCTCTCTCATTCCATTTTTCTATATATTCAATATTCAAAGCCTTGATTTTCATCCCTTAGGATTTTATGACTAGACTCTACCAAAATTATATTCTACACCTCTTAGAGTAATGAGAAAGACATTCTATAGTGTTTGCCAATCTATGCTTAGTATGTTATGTTTTCTTGATATCTAAGCTGGTCTAATCTCCACTTTACAAGTCTGAGTTCAACCTGAATGCTAATAATCTTCTTTATATGTCACATATTGTATCATAGCATTGATATCTCAAGGATAGGATGGAATGTTATCTATAAGTGTCTTCAACTAGACCTTATCTTCATTGTCCTCCAATTTTAGTAGATCAAACTAACCTCTATGTCAAATATTATTGCTTAAAAATGATAGCAAACATTTTATTAGTTTTATCCATTATCCATTAGTGTGATAAGAGTTCAAGATTATGAGTGGATATGATAAATTCATAGTGCATTACCACATGTTAGAATATTTCTTATTTTATGCAACTTCTTCACTCTTTTCATCCCAAATTGATTAGGTTTTAGAAATTGAGATCCAAGTTATCCTATCTAAGGAGATAGCCTAGTTAAAAACCCTAGAATTCTGACCCAAATATAGGTAACCCACAGCCTAGGGTCTTTACAATATTTGACTAGGTTTGAGAGTTGGACATGAATATTTCTCCTTTTAGCTAGGGTGCAACCTAAGTTTACAACCATTTTGGAATTTCTAGGGGCACTAAGCTCCAAATAAGTGGAAGAAATTTTTGGTGTTATTCTTATACATATCAACCTTTAGATGTATTCTACAAAAATCAATGGTGACTCTGAGTATCTATCAGCTACTTAATTGTCCCAACTATGTGCCTAATCATCATAATTGTGTATGTACAATGAGTCATAGTTTGGTCAATATGCTTATCCTCTACCTCAACATCACACTTATTAGGAAAATATTTTTTATGTATTCCACCTAAGTGGTGCTCAAATAACCTATCAACCTTATCATGGCCTTTGTCCTCTTTTTACACCTATATATGACTATGTTCAACCTCCTCTGCATTAAAATTAGTCCTCTATTTACCCTTGTCAATACCAGGCTTACCTTGTTACATCCTTTTCAGGAGTCAAACAAGAATTAAAAGTTTATATTGAGTTGATAAGGGATATTGGTAAGGGTTTGGATTTTCATCCAATCATCCCTATCCATGTTTTACAAAAGGAAAGGATGGATCTTCAATTAGTAAATAACAGATGGTCAATTCATGAAAGTGAACAATGGTCATATTATAGAAATGAGGACATACCAATGATAAGAAACATGTGAATATCTTATGAAGAGTAACAAGTTCCTTTGGACTAGCCTATTTGTCCTCTCCCCTTTAAGAGCCTCAAACTCAATTATCAAGAGTCCCTGATTAGACCCCTAGTCAACCTTGTTAAAGTCCATCTTTTTCAAAATGTAGAGAGGAAATATTGGATCAAGGAGGAATAATTATGAATATAAATGAGGGGATCAATCTTGGATAAAAATTACATATTCATGGTATGGAGGGTATAAATATCTTACAAGAGATCCAAAATGTATGGGCGTCCATTGAAGAAACTAACTACTCAAATGTTGAGAAGCAAGAGATGAAAGGGTGGGTATTATCCATTGAATAAGTGTTTATGAAATGGGATAAAGAGCATGTAAATACTAAGCTAATTAGTTTTCCCTCTCCTACCCCTATGTCCATTCTCACTCGAGATCATGAAGATATTCCATCTTGGATCCTCTCCTATGACACTAACTATTTCATACCCTCTCTTGTGAAACCTCTCTCTCATACCCATTGAAGAAAAGGAAAAGGTAGAAAATTCTTTTACATTCCCCTCATGGAAATAAATCAAGGAGGACACAAAGAAGAAAATTGAGGTGCTAGTTGAGGTAGTCCTAGAACTAGTCCTGGTAAAGAAAGGGTTAGCTATATAAGAAACAAATTAAGCAACCATAGCTCAGTTAAATGAGCTGGGTGTATAAGAGTCTTGAGACTCTCTCTCTTCTTAGTTCAAGAACCACCTAAAAGAGAATTCAATGTACCTAGTTGGAAGGATACCCTCCTAATATGCAAGTAAGGTAAACTTATTCACCCTCCCACCATCTCCCTTATAAAGAAAAAGCCTATTCAAAAAAGGATAGAGGAGGAGCTTGCAATCATCGGTGAAGCTAAAGAGGATAACGTAAATGTCTATGATGGAGAGCTCATGATGGTTAGTCTACTTCATCCAAAATGGAAAAATTCAAATTTAGACTAGCCCTCTTAGCATGGATTTGACACAAATGAACCGGCTCCTAATGAGGTCAACCCTTAAGATGAAAATAGAGTAGATTTTGAATGGACCATTGAAGGCGCATTATATATAGATAAAGAAGAGGATCATGACTAGGTGTTTGAGGTGGATATACTTCAAGATGATGTGCCAAATGAAGATAGCCTTAATTTATTGGAGTTATAGGAAATTGAATTAGAGCTTGAGAAAAATAGGTATGATACTTTAGACCTTAGGTGGTCAAATCAACCCTCATTTATAATTGAAGAACAAGATGAAATATTGAGTGAGGTTGATGAAGGAAACATCTCAAGTGCTCCAATGATTAAATTTAATGAGCATACTAGTGAAGAGCCTAAAGATTTATTGTATTAGTTTATTTCCATAACCAAATAATTTGAAGAGGCTAAGGGACATGTCCTTATTCCAAAAAGCTATGAAGATGTTGCTCTAAGCATGATTAGTCCTGATTTACATAAGGATGAGGTGGAAGAACATGGTATTTTTGAATCACTAATTTAACCAAGTGTAATTGCTCCCAAGACCCCAAATCAAGTTTTCATGCAAGACTTTATCAAGAGTGATGATAAACAACAAACAAGTGTTCCCATAGCCCAACATAAACCATGCTTGGAAGAATTGGACCAGTATGTCTATATTTGAGACATGTTCATTCCATTCCATCCATTGACAAATACATCAATAGGATTGACTATTAAGTTACTTAGTCTACCAATTCTGATACCTCCAAATTAAGGTATTTTTTACTTGATTTAATACACGTGAATAATACTCATAATTTTCCATTTGAACAAAGAGGGAGGTACTTGTGAATTAATATATAAGATTTTATATATTAAAGTAGGTTAATTCTTTTCTCTAAGTTAATTTATGCACATTTGTTTAGTAGTTTAGTTTCCCTTTCAATAAGTTCCTTGGGCACTCTATTTTTCTTTTCTTGGTCCTTGGCTTATTTTAAAGAGAGGTTAGAGTGATATTTGTAGCTAGTTAGATCTAGGTCAATGTGTTGAACTAGACAAGGGACTGCATGCCTAATGGACTAGATGAGGAAACTTGGTCTAAATTTTATTGCATAAATAGGCATACAACCCCTATGAGTTACCAAATATGTTGGCCATTTTTGGCCCATATATGAAGATCTTTCATGGTTTAATGAAGTAGTGGATCATAGCCTTATAAATGAGTCCAAAAGTACAAATGAAGGGACACAATAAGGTTCTCATATGTTATAAGCATTCAAGAGCATGGAATAGGTTGAAAAAGTGTTAGAGAATCATTAGAACCTTGAAATAATGATCAAAAGATGAGATATACAAGTTTTAGATCTAGACCATCTCCCAAGCATCATGTAGGAAAAAATGGACTAGTCTATTTATGAAATTTTTATATTCACTCAAGAATCCCCCATGAGCCAAAGGATCACATTAAATTATATTTCTACATGCTAGGATCATTCTCTAAAATTTGCATTCATGTGGGAGCTTTTTATCTCAAGTAAGGGAGCTTCAAAGTTATACCTATAACATATGATGTTCAAACAAATGTAAAAATAAAGCTCAAGAAAATCAACCCCTTTTAATATTAAATTTTATGGTTGCATGAATGTTATTTTACAAGAGCATATATGTCAAGTTTAATCTCATGAAATAGCCATTAGTTTTCAAACAATGGGTCCCAACAGATATAACAGTCTATGTGGCATTATACATCTTGAGCCAATGGTGAAATATGAGTCAAAATTTAAAGGACCTTGAGAGTTTGACATGTGTCACAAGTATGTGAGACTGTAGATTGATATCATATCCTAAAAAATAACACACATGTGACATGTGTCATAAGCTTGGATAGAGTTGACAAGTCAAGGGTAAGATTGATGCCTTTCACTCGATCGTATAGATAAAGATCAATGATTAGTGGTCATTAATGAACATTTATATTGATGGTGTTAGATGAGGTCAATAGGTTAATCATACAAGTCAACTTTTTATTTCCAATCAAGCAAAGGCAAGACTAATACTTTTGACAAAAGTCAAAGATGCAAGTTTTTGACATAGGCAAGTTAATACAAAAAGGTGTCGAGCTCAATGATGATCCAAGAAGAAATAGAAAGGACCTTTTAGGTTTGAGGGTTGCCTTAGGATACCATGAAATATTAAAAGTTTATTTTAGACCTAATATATGGAAAAGGATAACAAGAAAAAGTGTTGATATTATATAAAAACAATATAATTTAGTTTTGTTTATGGTGGACCTAGTTTTAGGTTTAAAAACAAGGCCACAAAGGTAGACATGACAAGGTTCATTTTTGAATCCAATGACATGATTATAACCATTTTCTCCAATTTCTCATGAAAAATGAACTAATAAGGGGCAATCACTAACAAAATAGGATGATAACAAATTGATCTAGCTTTTGTAACTACATCAATTTTGACACTCAACTTGAAAATGACTTGATCCTACCATTATAATAGAAAAAAGAATAAATGTAAAAAGAAGTGGGAGAAGGAATGAGTGAATTTTTAAACAATTTCTTGTGGTGGTCATGACCAATTGAGAACTTTGAAAGAACAAAAATACAAGGTAATTATAACTATTGTTGAGAATTGAGTTGAAATCAATAATGACCCCTTCACCAAAAATATTCCTCTCTCTCTCTCTCATTCCATTATTTTATATATTTAATATTCTAAGCCTTGATTTTCATCCCTTAGGCTGTTATGAGTAGACTCTACCAAAATTGTATGATATGCCTCTTAAAGTAATGAGAAAGACATTATATAGTGCTTATCAATCTATGTTTAGTATGATATGTTTGCTTGATAAGTAAAGTGGTCTAATCTTCAATTTTAAAGTTTGAGATCAACTTAAATGCTAAAAATATTATTTTTAGGTCATATAGTGTGTCATAACATTCATATCTCAAGGATAGGATGGAATGCTATCTATACGTGTCTTCAACTAGACCTTATCTTTGTTGTCCTCCAGTCTTACTACATCAATTTAACCTCTATGTGAAATAATATTGCTTAAAAATCAAAACAAGCATTATATTAGTTTTATTCATGATCCATTAGTGTGATCAGTGTTCAAGCTTATAAGTGGATATGTAAAATTCATGGTGCATCACCACATGTTAGAATAGGTCTTATTTTATGTAAACTCTTTTCATCTAAACATGCTTAAGTTTTAGAAAGTGAGATTCAAATTATCCTATCTAATGAGCTAGCCTCATTAAAAACCCTAGAGGTTTGACCTAAATATAGGTAACCCACAACCTAGGGTCATTCCCATGTTTGACCAAGTTTGAGAGTAGGAATTAAACATTTCTACTTTCAACTAGGGTGTAACCTGAGGCTACAACATGGCCTTGATTAAAGTCTTGGTATTTGAAAGGCATTTAAAACCTATTTAATACCTTGAGGGAGATAAATAAGGCGTGGTAACATTATTAGGAACCACTAGCCATCACTCTCACACACTAGATTTTTTTAGAGACCTCAAAACCTTGAAGTGAAAACCTACAACCTATCTCTCATGGAGGTTATTCTTGAAAATTAATTATACGCATGTGTCAACCTAAAGGAAAAACACGTTATAATGTTTACTAGGCCCATGAGAGACTCATAATATATTTATCTTTATTAAATGATATCCAAAACTAATGCATTTAGCTCAAAACTAAGCCTCAAGGGTTTAATTAGGGTTTAACACCACCTTATAGTATTAGGGATTTTTTTAATAAATAAAGGGGAATTAAACTAAGAACAAATGAAAAAAACTAAAATCCATTAGACCCCCTTCCTATCCCCATAATCTTAGGTCATCACTCTATTTCCTCTATGTGTAACAAGCACATGAAGTTGACCATTACCATCCTGCAAAGAAGCCAATGGAGATCCTCATGAAAATTTGGGATTCTAAAAACATGTAAAATATTTTTATCTATTTAAATTACCTAATAAATTTTGATAATAACCTCACAAACATTTTCACTTGAATATGGATCCTCCATGTTTGTACAAGTGCTTAAAACTATTTTCTTTGGAGTGATTTACTCCCTCTCTTATACATTGAACCTAAAAAACTGACTATGCTATAACTTCTTAACATATATTGAAGTTATATAACTCCTTAAAATTCATTCAAAAGTGTTTTTTATATAAATTTAATCTTGTTTATATTTGACATGTAGAGGACTTGATCACATACACCTTTTTCTTGCATGATATTTACCTTAAACTTTACAAAATAACCTTATCTATTCAAAACTTGTATAAAATTTCCATGAAAGGTGCTCAAAGGGTGATATGGATTTGATAAACATTTATGAACTTTTGACACCTTTTATATTAACTTTATCACATAATGGTATGGATAGATTAGCATAAGACAAATATAAGTAATTAGCTTAAACTTGTAAAAAAAGACCTTAAACTATTCTAATTAGACCTTAAAAATACCATTTGAAGACATAAAAATGCATATAAAGGATATGAATAAGGTTTAATATGATCTTAAAAAAAAATTTATCCTATACTATGTTATCCAAAATTTAGCTAACGTCTTTGGCAGTCTCATAGGGATGATTGTATTGTAAGAAAATTAGACTAGTTTCCTTGTCCATCCATTGACTTATGGAGTCACTTTCCTTCAAATTGAGACACAATACTACCTTAAAAAATATGAAAAATTTAAAACACCTCAAAACACACAATACAAAAAATATAACACGTGCAACAACCACAACAAAGTAAGACAAAATAAAACAACAATTATGCTAACAATCACTTAGGTAAGATAAAACATAAGAAATACACTATACAAAACTAACATCAACACATCTTCTTCCTCTAGGATAAAATGAAAATTTCTTAAGATCATCATGATACCTTCAAATCATATTATCACATACTAAGTGGAGTCTAACTAGGCATGGCTCATGGAGTGGGGGATTCTACCTGCATTTAGATATGCTAACATACTCACGATTTCCATGACTAGCCATTAGACTTTATTGGTTCATTCCCTTATTTGACCATATGAGTCAAGGATCAAATCTTACTCATTCCAAACTTGGTTTTTAGGTAGAAATAATCACATTTATGTCTCATCAAAATTTTTATCCTAATCAAGCTAAATAACCATAGATTGATATTGTAGCATGCTTGAAGGGTTATCTTCAGGGAAATGTGCATCTTTATTCTTTATATCTTGAGGTCAATATAACTCAATTTAATTTTCCAATATTGAACATGTACCTAAAAATTAATTGATAGGTTGATAACCTTCTTTAATAACATCAAAAAAGTAATTTTCAAATGAAGTATCCTCTTGAAGTGGAAAGCTTCGAGAGATACCTTCTTCTTGCTTGATGATTTGCTTGACAAAATTTTCATTCTCATTCTAAATCAAACCATAAAATATCTATATAAGAGTGTAACATGATATTTGAACTTCAAAAAATTCCTCCAATTGAACTTCACCTAATTCTAGTTTACTTATACCTTCATCAATCCTGATAGGAGCTAATATATAGGTAGTCACAAAACAATTTGAGAATTAATTAGAGTTTATACCTCTTCGATCATATTCTTGGGAATCAAAACCATTTTTTCCCACTTATAATGGATCTTTAGGATATTATTTTGATATTGTAAAAACTTGATCAACACCTTGTTCACATTGAGAAACACCATCTCTCTCAAATTTTATCATCATTGAATTGACTTGTACTCTATCAAGGTCACCTGTCTCTTCAACTTCAAAATATGATTTTCATCTATCTTCACCAAGAGGTGTTCCAATGATGATTTTATCCTCTTTTCACTTGAATTATCCTCTTCATATCTTTCTTGGAAATTATCTTTATCTTTAAATTAATTCTTTTCCTCAAGGAAGGGCTGGTCATCTTCATAAATTAATTTTAAGCTCTCATGAATAATGTGTTTAGCTATCTCTTCCCTTAATTCACCAATTAATCCATCAAACTTTGAAATGTTTTGGCTGTCCATTTTCTCCACATGGACTTCATTGTTTATTTAAATTATTTTTTGAATTTATTTCTAAGATGGGAAGGTCTTAGGTTTTTCAAGCTTCTCAACAAAGATTTCTTGTTTGCCTTGGATTCCTTCTTGAATATTTTTCCAAGATGGGAAGGCTTTAGGATATTTAGGAGGGGTAATAGGTTCAAGTTATTCCCTTATATAAACTCCCCAATCTAGGCTTGTTTCACTTTGTTTATCCCATGATTTCACCAGTTGATTCCAACATGGAATTCTAAAAGACTTCTTACAAGGTTCTTGAAGAAGGGGAATGGAGTTTTGTGCCAATATAACTTCATTAGTTTATATTTAATTATAAATAAATCTCTCCAAATATGATTTTTTTGATCCTCAATAATAACCCCTTACTTATTTTGGATGTTCTCTTGGATTGATTCCCATGATGGGAAGACATGAGGGGTATGTGAAGGACTTGGGACACTTTTAAGCTCACTTTACATGGTATTTTGAATAAAATTGGGTGGAACAAATGAGGAATGAGGTGTTATTGGAGATGGCACATGAGGTTGATATCATTGAACTTGTTTCCTTTCATGAACTATTATCTTGTCTTCTTTGCCTTGAATTAGGCCACCTATGTCCATCATGTCACTTGTGAGTCTTTGACAAATTTCTCTCTCAATATATGCCTACTCTTTCTTTATCATCTATAATTAGTCTCTCAAAAGATGAATGAGATGAATAGGTACACTTTCACCATACTCACTTCATGTTTTAAGTCATAACATATATCTATCATATCCAAAAAGAGTTTGCTTAAAACTTGAGATAGATGGATTTGAAATGTGGATATGTTGACTAGGGGTAACATGGTCTTCAAAAGGTTTATTAGAGGGATAAATTTTTTTCCAAAGATGTTTAAATATTGTGTTATGACTATTAAGGTGAAGGAGGGTAATACAATTGATAATAAGGATGATAATAATTAAATAGTACTGATAAAGGTTAATAGACTACTGACACGGATTAACATGAGTTTGATATAGCTCATCAACTTATGTAAAACAAAAATCAAAGTCAAACTCAGCCATGAAATCTCATGATAATGTTATAAATGAAAGAACACTTACATGGAAGGGTACATGTGATGATATAACTAGTTGGACATATTCAGAGTTGCCATTGATGTTTGTTGAAATGCCTCCAAAGGGTGGTGCATTTAAGTGAAACACCAAAATATCTTCATTTGATTATCAATATTGTTCTATAAAGCATGCCAAAATTGTTATATTTCAAATTTTCAACCTTGATAATTTAATTCAATCCCTCTCAACTTGATCTATGCAATGGGATTGGTCTTAGGTTATGGGTGACCTTTAGGTGGACTAAACCTCTAGGCTATAATGATAGCTCCCATTGATGTATAAATTAGGATCTAATAATAAGTTACAAAGGAAAAGGGATAAGGATAAAATGAAATGAAACTAACTAAGGGGGTGATACACCAAATCAATTGATCACTACCGAATAGCTACATGTGCACATGTAGACTATGAGACTAACCTTCACATACATTATTCATAATCTAAATATATCACATTAGAATTTAAATGTGGATATTTTGATAGATGGTTAGATTAGGAGGACTAATCAAGAGGTCATATAATGACACTAATGAGTAGACAAACTAACTCAAACTTCACACTTCACTTGAACACATCACATGACTTGCAAAAGAAGCTTTCAAATTTCATATAGGTGTTAGATTGGGACAATATGCCAAGGAATGATAAGCAAATCTGTTGACAGGATCAACCATCCATGTACATCCACTAAGTATAGTCATATAATGAGGTAAAATTATTAATATTTCATTGATAAAAGGTATTAAAATGGGTAGGTCTTCTTTATACCCAGGTGGAGGATCCATACAAAGCTAAACAAGGTTGTATTTATAGATAATGAGAGAAGGAAAAAGAAAAATAACATATAATCTATCAATGACAAGTTCCTATCAAGATTTATAATAAATAAATAGGTTGAAGAAAATTTTCATAAGATCTTCAAGGACATATGTTGCTTCCTTGATGATGTTTCTTGTCCCAAATGGAATAGGGGTTTCTCTATTTGCTTGACACCTTTGTCTTCTTCAAACTATTAATATTTTTTATTTGAAGGTGATAACTTGAATTCCATTGATCTACTCTTTGAAATTTTAATTTTGTTTAGGATTCTACTTTTTTTGACATTGCATTGATGATCATACCCCTTTAGGTGTCTTGAAACCCATTAGTCTCATTATGCCTTTCTTGCCCAAATGTCTCAAATATTGATTTTAACTTCATGAATTCAATATATCTTCATGAGAGTCCTCTCTATCTTAATCAACCTATGTCAACCCATTTTCATGCATTAAACACTCTTAAAGACTTCATTTTGCACCTAAAGCCCACGCTTGCCTTCAGTTCCTTGTACCCCTCAAAACACACAAATATACTTGTGTTGAATAATCTAAATATAATATTGGAAAAATAAAAATAATTTTTTTTACCCATTATTATCTTACATCCCTTTACAAATTTTCATGACCTAACACCAAGTGCATATACACTTCACTTATTTCTCTCTCCAATTAGTCCTCAATTATTTATTTAAGCCTAAAAAAATGAGATTTGGATGCATTGACCTCTCAAACTATTTAAAAATAAATTATATGTTTTTTCATTTAAAAAACCTACTTATCAATCTCCATGTCTAATTTGAATGTGTGACACAACTTTTCATGCTTCCAAATAGCTTGAAATAATCAGTTTAGCCCTCTTTCACACACTTTTTACCTGGAATATTACAACCAATGGATTTAAAATTTTATCATGATATTTATGGAGGTTTATTATTTAATTTTAATTTCCATTCAATCCATTTTTATTTTTTATAAATACTATCTCTATCATCAGGTCATTTCTAGTCTTCTTGGTAACTTGAATCATGCTTATCATCTTAATGATGATTCATAAATCCTAGGTCCTTAATCACTAAAGTGATTCCATAAAACACAAGTAAAAAAAGGTCAATAACATCTGAAATTATCTTGGGCTTCCATATAACTTGTCCTTATAATTCCATGTGATTCTTTGAGGCTCTCAATCTAGTAGGTCTTCAACTATGAGGTCAAGAGAGAGATTTATGCTTGATCAACTATCTCAAATTTTGTTTTTTGATTCTCAATACCTCATGTAGGTATTTTACACCCACCATGACATATAATAATGGTATTATTTACCATTACTAGTCTATAGACCATCTACAACATCCATTAACTCATACTAGAGTTTTTAAGTCTTATTGTACTCTTGACCTAATAACTTATCTAAGCATTTTCTTTATTTCAAACTGAGTTCAAGATTATGAAATAACCTTATAAATTTTTTATAATATTCCTAAGTCATTAAATATCCAATCTCTCTTTGAAACATGTAATTTATACATATATTAATGTATAGGTCTATATGGTCTTCACTGGACATGTTGACAAAATTCTTAAGAGTTCTTTGTTTTGAGTGGTTTTATCCATGATCTCAACCTATGTACACTTTAAAAATTTTAATTGAGGGACTTCATGATCTCTCTTTATATATATTATCCATTTCTACTATAATAATCCATACTATCTTCAATCTTTTATAGGCAGACATGGAATTTTCATTAGGTTTTTATGTTTGTTGGGTTTGTAAATGGATATTTGAGCTTACTTGATTGCATGAAAGAGATAATATGTAATTTTAATTATTCCATATTTATTATATCTTTTATTTTTCATCTTAATTTTTTTCCATGGTTCCTAGTTAGGAGGTAACATTCTGACCTACTCAATAAACCTATTTTACTCTTGAATAGTCCACCTTGTGAGGTTAATGATAAGGATTGTATGTGATCAACTGAGGTTTCATATTAATTTTAAATAAATTTCATAAATATTTTAAGGTTATATACAATATTTTTATCCTTTACAAAATATCTATTAATCAAAAATAAAACAAATAGTGCATCTTTTTCATCGTATTTATGCCAAGATTGCCTTTGGCTATAGATCTATACTTGCTTTTGTTCTGATTGCATCATGAATAAACCTTCATATTCATATTATTTATAAATTTTTTGATCATAACCAAAGTTTAATATTTTTATTCATGCTCTCTTTTATATCTAATATCTATTAGGTCCTTCATTCACCAATTAAAACTAATATTTTCCCTGTTCTACCATGTAGACTCTACACAACCATATATGAGATTATATGGTCATAATATTATTCACCATTTAGGTATTTTGAAGGGAGTTTAATTTAATGTATTATTTTATGAACAAATGGAGTGGATAAACCTTAAAAACCATCAAGGATCATGTCTACAACCTGACTGTGATATGCAATCAATGAAAGGAGAACTTAGTCTTTCTAGATTCATATGCATATATTATATGTTTAATTGATTCTAGTGATATGAAGGATATTTAAATATTATTATTTTTTATTCAAATTTTTTATACACCTTATCCTGAGTATCTTGGGCCTTTATCAGATGAGACAACTTTAAAGCATCAATAATGCCTATTTAGGTTTACAGACCATGAAGGTATATTACCTAAGATGGTCTTCATTAAAGTATTAAGATTTATAAGGGATTGAAATTTTTTTTAAGAAAATTATTGAGATAGATATTTTAAGGTAACATTATTATGAACCACTAACCATTAATCACACACACTAGATACTCTTAGAGACCTCAAAACCTTGATGTGCAAACCTGAAACCTATCTCTCATGGATGTTACTCTTGATACTTTATTTTTTACACATGAGAAACTGAGGGATAAAGGTGTGAGAATTTTTATTAGTCCCATTATAGACTCATAATATATTGGTATTTCTTAAAAAAACTCCAAAACTCATGCATTTTGCTTAAAACTGAGCCTTAAGGGCTTAACTAGGGTTTAAGAACACCCTATAGTATTAGTGATTATTCATAAAGGTGGGGGCATAAATATGAGAAATAATTTATTAAAACTAAATGCAATTATACCCCATTCATCTAAACAAAATATTATGTCATAAATATATCTCCTTTATTTGTACGAATGATATAAAGTTGACCATTCCTAGTATTCCAATAAGTTGATTAAGATTATGATGTAAATTTAGGATTATTAAGACATGTAAAATATTTTTATTTATGTAAATTCTTAAATAATTTTAATATGTACTTTTAAATTTTTTTCACATGAATATGTATCTTTCATGTTTATACAAGTTCCTAAAACTACCTTCTTTGGAGTGATTTACACTTTTTTACATTAAACCTACAAAATTGACTATGATATGACATTATCGACATGTATGAAATTTATATAACTCCATATGATTTTACAAGTTTTTGTACATAAATTTCATCTTTTTTATATTTTACATGCATTTTAATTGATCGCATACACTTTTTTCTTGCATGACATTTACCTTAAACATTATAAAATAACCATAATGTTCCACATATGTATAAAATGTTCATGCAAGGTGGTGAAAGGGTGAGATGGATTTGAGAGACACTTATGAAATGTTTACACCTTTATATCAAAATTTTAACATCATTGGTATGGGTTTAATATCACAAGACAAATATAAGTCATTATCTTAAACTTTTCAAAACAACATTAAACTATGCTTATTAGACCTTAAAAAAACCATTTGAAGACCTCAAAAGCCATAGAAATATTATAAACAAGGTTTAATATGAGACAAAGAGCATTTTTTTGTGAATCTATCCTATGGTATCCAAAATTTAGCTAATAAGATATAAGTTGATTAACTTATTTCAAAGCATATCTTGTAGAACACTACTTTGATTATTATTATCCTTGTGTAAATTATTTGAACCATTAATTGTAGGTTTATTATTTTTTGGAACCCATGCTCAGGAGTAAACATTTAAGTAACATAATTTTTATTAGCGAAAAAAATTTTCAATTAGTATTATCATACTTAAGGTTGTGACAACATGAAATATTATACCCAAGTGATGTAACCCTTATACATAAACCTTGAATTTTATTTTGATGATGTTGTGAACTAACACTAAAAAAAATGTTTGTACTATTATTATGTTTATTATATTTAACTAGGGTATTTCCTTTATATTATGTATATTTGATTGAGTATAAAGATTAAAATCATTTATTTATGAATTATCATGATACTCTACTAGACTAGTAGGTCTAAACGTGTTATGAAATAAGTACTCATATAGATTGATAGGATTTAAATTATATTTATGTAATTTTTTATTTTTATATATAATATAATTATTCTCACTATCATACCAATTAATA
>JARHVA010006629.1:270000-362500 GCA_037957365.1 Torreya grandis | reverse complement strand
ATGGAACTAAAAAATTTGACAACTAAACCAATTGCATTTTGAAGTAATGGAATGTTAAGTTATTGCATAAATGGGAAGATGTGAAAAATGAATTTATGAAAAATATTTGTGGGAAAGGAAGAAGAAATATAATATTAGCTTAGAAAGATCTGGTAAGATAAGTGTGCATAGGTATATACTTAAAGAGGCTCAATATTTTTTAAAGTGGCATGCATTTTTTTTCATGGAAACATTTTGGTTTTTTAAAGTGAAAAATTGCAATATATGGTGCATAGAAGCAGGTTGTATACATAAAATTGGTGTGTGTGGTAAATTTTTCATGAAGGATAAAATGGTTCACATACCTAAGAAATGATAAGGAAGAAATATATGGAGAAAATGATTATTCATTAATTATGAATAAGAACATAATCAATAAAATTAATGGGTAGGTGACTTAATTCATGCACACAAAGGTATATAAGAGTAATTTTGCATCAAATTTTGAAAAAGAAAAAAAATAAAGTAAGAATAATAATACTTGAGTTAAGGAGGAGATTAAAATTTAAAATGATAAAATTAATTAGAGAAATGTGAATTATACGGAGAGTGCCTGACAATGTTAAGGGAGATAATATGGTTACAAGATATCCAACTTGAAAGAGATAAGAAGGGAAATGTGAGACTATTTAAGTTGAAAAAATAATGGTTTTAACAATTATTTGGAAAAACCTTGGAAATTATATAAGGATCCAATAGGAAAGGCATGATCCGATATGATGGTAAGAAAATGAAAATAAATGTAACACATGTAAGGGTCGGAGATTTTTTTAAAGATAACTTTAATAGAAAACAAATAGTCATTCATGGAACCACTCATGTAAAATAAATAGTTAATTATGGATGGGAAAACATTAACATCCTATTAAGGATACTATGTTTTTAAGAATTTGAACCACTACAAAAAATAATACAAAACATTTATAGTTACAAACTTGAATACTTCAATAGGATAAATCAAGGTGATGCATTAGTTTAAACCTAAAAGAGTGATGAAATTTAATGAGATATAGTGATTTAGGAAGCTAGAGTATTTGTTTAAGTGATTTTTGGTACAGACCCATGAAAAAAATTAAAAAATAAAGGAAGATGGTCGAAGATCTTAGATGAAAAGATAATTAAGATAAAAACTCTAAAAAATTAAGTGTTGACAAATTTTATTCCTAGGTCAAAATAAGTCAACCCCCTACATGTGAAAAGTTTTCATAATGTCCTATAAGTAATAAAATGTTCACCATGGTCCTAGAATGATATTATGTCACCTTTGAGGTCACATAACATGTTTTAGCTTTATCATTTGTATTCACTTGTCTTAATAACATGTTATGTCACCTTTTGGTCATGCTAGAGTGAATTGTATGGTTTTCAACTGAAGGACAAATGTGTCAAAGTGAAACATAATTACCAAATGTTAGATAAGTGTTATATGATATTTTAAAACTAATAAGGTTGTAGGTATAATGTATAAATAATAATATCATCTAAAAACATTAGTTTAAGATAGTTGTATGAATTGAGGGAAATCACCTGGCATGTGTGAGGCTTCATAAGGGTGTATTAAGATTTGCATGAGTGTTTTATAGGCTTATATGTCTTAAATAGGTTATTGATGAAACCTAATCTCTTTCTCATCTCTCTCTTGGGTAGGTCAATAAGGTCAAATGGTTTTCAGTTAGTATGAACATGAGAAGAAGAATTGGTCTAAGTGCACTTGGTGGGTGTTATTACTCTTTATGGACTTCCATTTCATGGTCATGGTTTATTTATTAGTGGTATGTGACTCATAAACAATATCTAATATTGTTAGTGCCTCCAAAGGCACATCCCCAACACGTCAATTTTCTCATTTATTTGATGTTTTTTGTACGAACCAAGTTGTGTATGAGGTATTGTAAAGTATGCTCACTCAATTCATTTTTGATTTAGTATGGTTTGCATGTGGGAAAATGAAGAGACATGCACAAGAGGTAGTCTTAAACATTTATCTATATTCAATACAAAAGAGGTAGATTAGTTTTGAATTAGAGGTGTTTGAACTTAATTGAAACCTTTAATTCGGTTTGAGAGCATGCAGAAGATCACTATGATAGTGGTGAGGCTATTACATATAATCAGACCTAGGTTTATTTTCATAGGTTAAATAAGTTGTTAAGATGGAAGTCTTACCTTAGTTTCTCTGAAAAGGTTCTCTACCCCATAAAATTTCATATGTTAGTGGATATTCTTGAGGTCTAGGTAAGTCTAATAACTTCATTCTTGCAATCTAGATCTAGAGGTCACACTTGATCATAAGACATAGATTATCTAGTTAAGAGAGATAGAGAGAGTGGTTTCTAACTCAATAATTTTTTCACTAGAGATACTCATTTAACTACAATATCACAAAGCCAAAATGGAAAATGCAACTCATAAGTAACTTCTAGTGCATTGACGGTATAAGGACAAGATCATGGTCTTAAGGAAGAGACACGATCACTCTATTTTGAGATGACCCTAGTATCCATAGAGGAATACAAAAGTAGTAAACACAATACTTAAACATATGTAATCAAATACAAGAACCTATTATATTCTCTAATTGACACCTATAATCTGACTGAGGATATTGACTAGCCTAAGTAAATGAAGGGTACAAGTTTATTTGAGAAGAAGTGGTGAATTATGGATAAATATTTTGAAACAACTCTAATAGTGGTAATATAAAATTAACATGTGATTTCAATAAGTAATAACTTTGAATACATTCATGACTCAAGGATCTTAAGCCTAACCAAAAATCATGCACATAGTCACAGACCTAGGAGCTAGTTTGGAGAGTCTGAGGTGTCGAGACCTCTAGAAGTATGAAAATGATACTAAAATTTATAAATATGGTCACCATGAACCAAAATAGGATACCATGGTCTCATTAAATTCAAATTAATAGGAAAAGTATCCTCTATTTTATCCCAGATAGAGGGCACTTCATAGTTAATCTAACCTATAAACATGGTACATGAAAGGTGAAAAGATGAATGAGAGAGTTTAGAGTACCTATGGCATGATGTATAGACTTAAATTGGATATTAAAAATGGTAAAAGAGAACTTCTAGTCACTAGAAACCATCACAAGTGGTCATACACTCATAAACATAGTCTATACCTACTAGGCTTAAAACTAAGCATAAACTCTCAAGGTTCCTAATGACACTCATTTGATCATATGAAATTAAAAATTAATGTTAGATCCTTCATGGGAGAGTATATATTCCATAATAATTAGTGTTTTGTAGAAGACAATCTAGAATTGGTCATTTTGGCTTAAATCTATCTTAGTCCTATCTAGAATGCATGGTAAGACATGAAAAGCCATTTTATTTTTCTCACATCTATACAAATGAGGTTTATGGTACCCCAAGTAGTTAATAAAATTTTAAGGGTTTCTTAAAATTGAACTCAGTATAATTGGTTTGTATATTTAATGTCTAACCTTTATAAATCAATTTTAAGAACTAGAATGAGCTACAACCATCCAAAAACCTTTATGATAACCTAATTGAGAAGATATGAATGGTTAAGAATCGAAATTGGTCAATTGGCCTTGAAAGTAACTTGGACCAATTTTTCACTTTCCCAAGCTCTTCACCACTCAGTTGTTTTATACCATCACTTGTACAAACAAGCATAATTATGTGTTTTCTATAGGATTTGAGGTGTTTTGAAGGTGAAGAAGGGAAATAATGAATGAAGGAAATTATGGAGGGTATGTTAATAATTTTTATAACACCTAATCCCAAATTATTACCTTGGTCAATCTTGGAAACCCATATGCTATACTATTCATTGTAGGCAATCTGAATAGAATGGGGAGAAATTAATGTGATTGCCTAATGTGAAGATGAGAAGTGTTGTTCTAGTTTTATTGAGGTCTATATGATATACCAAAGGAAAAAGGTGATTTAATTATTTATCTAACACATCTATATAAAATCTCATTGTGTGTAGGTCACTTAGTGACAAGTGTGAAGATAAGCCTATAAGGCTAGTAAGGAACTACAAAAAAGTGAACAAGTGTCAAAGAGGAGGTTATCAGTTGAAGGGATATGATGAATTTTATAAATCATGATTTCACATCCCCGGGTAAAATTATATGTTTCAAGGAATTCTATGGTATTTTTTATAAGTCAAATGGACTCCTCATCATTAAGGTAGTTTTAAGAAGGATAATGGAGTGTCTCTTTGCCAACTTGAGGGAGATGTCATGTTTATGATGGACACATGTTCAAGAATACCCCATAACCTATTACTTAACTCTCATCTCTTAAATTATAAATGGTTTTCACATCTTAACACTTGTTATTATGATTTTTCAACTTCACTTCTTCTCTCTCCGCTCTTATGCTCTATATATTTAAGATATTTTGGCATTTCAAAGAATCTACACATAGTATGGTAAATCCCTGGTAGTTTGACATCTTGTTTTCGATTTGAATAAGGTTATAAAGTTAGTTTTTTCTATACAATTTTTTCTTAAATATGTTAATTAGTATATGTAAATGACACGTGATGAATGTCTTCTCCTTTCTTCCATTCTGTTCTTGTATGCATTATGTGAGTAGTAACATTTATTCTAACATGTCTCATGAAGTGTATGTGTTTGTTAGGTGTATTTTAAAATTGAGAGACATTATTAGTGTCTAGGATTAGACCTCCTTTTCACCCACCTATAGATATTCATAGCAATTTCCCTCTATGTAAAAATACTTATGCTAGAAGAACATTGGGCTAAGGTCAATTTTAGTTGTCTTATTTCTTAGTGTAAATGCAAGTATATTATGGAGTTATATTTTGTGTGTCACCCTCATTAATTTAGGTTAATACTATGTTTATTTCTTCCATTTTCACTGATAATAGTGATTAGTCTAGTGTGGTGTGTAAGCCTAAAAGATAGATCAAAGGAGCTATCCCATAATTTATAGGTTTACCCTTG
The DNA here is from genome assembly GCA_037957365.1 of Torreya grandis. Classification (NCBI taxonomy): domain Eukaryota; kingdom Viridiplantae; phylum Streptophyta; class Pinopsida; order Cupressales; family Taxaceae; genus Torreya; species Torreya grandis. The sequence continues at coordinate 357,492 of JARHVA010006629.1, read as the reverse complement.
CTGTAGACAAGCCACATGTCTAGGGATAATCCCATGTTAGCAAAATTTGGAGAGGTATAAACCACCTTTTTCAAGGCTGAAATATTTTGTTATAAAATTTTTGGCATGCATGGTGGGACTAAGGTTCAAAAGAGTGGAAGAATTTTTGGTGTGTTATTCCTACTAAAAGCTTTTAGAAGCATTCAAGAAAACACCAATGGTAACTCTAAATGTAAATCAACTAGTTATAAGCATCCCAAGTATTTTTTTTAAAATATTTTGATTAATTATTATGTTTTATTTGACTAATAAAGTTGATATTGCTGGATATGTTGAGATTTCATACTATACACCTCCCAATCAACCTTGTCATGACCCATACTATATTCCTCAATAGCCCTATCAATGTTTTCATCAACCCTATGGTCATCATATTCCTTCTCTAAATGATCATGATGTTATTAATAAGCCTTATGAGGAAGTCTATGAATAAGGCTATCAATAATATATGCTTAAGAATATTGAAGAAGAGATACAAGATCTTAAGAGGTAGCTTCTTAGAGGTAGTCTTCCTCAATCTCTTAGACAACCTTTTCAAGGTCAATACTAAGGGAAACTAATTCAATAATTAGGATCTCACCAAAACCCTTAATTCTCTCCTCCTCCTACTTCAATTCTAACCAAAGCTAAGTATTTTTTGGAACTCAAACAAAATGTGATAAAATTAAAAAGGGTGATGAATAAATGGGATAAGGAATTTGATGTGATCCCTACTCATCTCATAGAAAAGTTGAGAAAGTTAGTTCATTTCCTAATTAATAAGTGGAGGGTGGTTGCTAAGGAAGCTATGTCATCAAAGAATATTTTCATTAAATTTTATGTTATATCCAATGGTGGGTAGATAGATTATAAAGGTGGGAAAACCAAGAAGTTTATAATTGACTTGTAGCTATTAAAGGGCCTCAAGAAGGCTATGAAGAAGGTGAAAATATATTTGAATACAATGTCTCTCCCTCCCATCCTCAAAATTCTTCTTATGTTATGCATCAATTTTTTCATGCTCCTTATCCTAATAAAATCATTAACCATCCTCAAGAGGAGCCTCTAAAATATCCTAATAGCCTTAAAGTTCTAACATGGAAACAAGTAGTGAATTCTTGGGGAAAGAGAGATAAAGAGAGTAAAGACCACTAAGTTTATGTCAATAAATAAAACCTTGTTTATTTTCAAGCCCCATTGAATTATATTAAAGAACATAAAGATTATCCATCTTGGAGGCCTATCCAAGGATATTTTCAAAGTGAAAAATATGCTTTAGTTGAGAAGGTGGGAGATAAAGTTGTAACTACTGAATAGCCTCAAGAGGGCTATGAGAAAGGTGAGGTGTTTATTTAATAAAATGAAATGTCTATATCCTAGTAGAACCTTATCCCTCTCTAAGAATTATTTAATATGTCTCATTTCATCCCCATGATCACTCAACACCTCATTATACCCCTCCAATGCATGAACCAATTCACCACCCTCCCATTTCATCCCTTCTGGAAGGAAATCCCATATTATGGGAGTTAGTAAAAAAATACCAAACTAAATTTGCAGTTAATCAAGAAGAGGACTTGAGTTTTTATGATGAAGATCTCACTATAGGGACTCCCCTTGGTTAAGACAATCATAATTTAATATTAATGAGTGAATAAAGAGAATATCCAAACCATGTTGCAGTTACACACAAAGATCTTGATAAATACATGAGAGAGGAGATGATTGAGAATAAAATCACATTAGATGTGTTTGTTGAGTCTTGTGAGTAGGATAAAAGAGATGTGATATACATATGATATACCTATTCTCACATGTTCAAAGAATACGAAGGTCTTGATAATCTAGTACTTCTAGGAGAGTAAAAAGAGATGTATGAGCATGGTTAAGAAGATGAGTTTGAATAAGTTGTGGTTATTAAGGAGAAAGAAATCAAAGATTATTGGTAGAAACATATTGAAAATTTCCAAGAACTTGAAGACCTTTACAAGGTTGAAGGTCAAGATCAAAAGGAGATAGAATAATATATCCTCATAGAGTACAATGATGAAGATTGGATTGACTATACAAAGCTCCTTGAAGAGCTTACAACTAGAAAGATAATTGATCTCATTCATGATACCTTAGAGGTCAAGGAATCATGTTGGGATGAAGCATCATTGGAAGTTTTAGATGAGGATTCTCACAAAAAGATTAATATTTTTTGAGTGCAAGAGGAATTTACCATCGTAAGTGATATATTTATAGCTATTGTGATTGCATTGAAGATCATGCAAAGGAGGGTGGCAAACATGAATAAATTAAAGACAATGATGACAAAGCTCAAAAGGAAACATGCTTTAGCTACTCCTTTTGATCAACTAAGAATAAATTAGTAAACAACTAAAAAATTATGTATTCATTACTCCAAGAGGTGCAAGTTATAATTTTTGGTAGAGCCTAGTCATACTAGCCTGAGGGATAGTTAATAATAGCTCAAAGGCTATATTTATAGAAGAAAGGACCTTTAGAGAGAGATTTTGGAATTAAAATAAAAATCAATGAGATCAACTCCATTTGAACCTCAATTACAACTAATTCTACAAATTATGCTCATTCAAACCTTTTGATTGATTTGGGTCACTTTAAGTGGTTTCACAATTACATTATTGCCTTGTTGATGCTCCCTAATGTTTTCAATGGTGGGATCAAGTTGATTTGAGTTGGGTCTAGGCATGAATGTAGTTAAAAACATTAGATCAATCTATTATAGCTTTGTCCTTATGATAACTAATCCTAACTAGTTTGTCATGGTGTGAAAATGTGGAGAGAAGGGTTTTTTTTATGCATTTGGTTCTAGTGACTAATCCATTAGACTCTACATGTATTCCTTCATGGAACCCTTTTAAATTTTACCTCTGGCTTAGACTAGATCATGCTCTAACTCATCCCCATGTTCATAGGCCCACCATAGATGGAAAAAAATATCCCTTTTTAATCCTATTAGGTCCAAATAGACCCATTTTTGCCTTTGAACATCCACAAAAATTGAGAAATCATGATGTACATAGGTCCTTATTCTAAAAATGGTGAACATAGTCATAGAATAAACTCTACATGACACAAATCCTTGAACCAGAGGTCCATTTTAAGCTTTAATGGTGATCCCTTCATGTATTTTAAGCTAATTGTATCAATACATCCCTTTAATGGAATTTATCCAATCTCTAATGGCAAAATGATGACCCTATAACACTTGTTTGCCTTGGTAAAAAATGACTTTGTCAACATCCATCAAAAGCCTTAGGATCACCTTTGTTTAATTAGCTATCGACTATGACTTAGATCATTGACTCATATACCTTTGCTTATAACATCTGATCTTTATGGTATGAGTTAATGTGAGCCTTTGGATCTTGCCTCAACCTATCGACTCTATCTGAGTTAGTGCCACTTAGCAGTCCCACATTTTCACTCAAAATCTACTGCCAATATACCTACTTTATTTACTTACACCACATGGTGGCCTCTCAAGCTCCTTGACATTTTGACTCATCTTGTATCATTAGATCAAGATTTATGAAGCAACATGATCCTTTGATCTCATTGGGCCCACTTTATTTTTAGTCAATCTTGTATCATTAGATCATTAATAGGATTGAATTTGAACTATTGATTTACTTGCATTTGAAAACAAATAATGATTTACCATGGTATAAATTTGATGTCCACATGACCATCATTTGATGTTGATGAGACCATCAATGACATCCACATGAATGTCAAATTTAATACCCTAATGATTTTTTCCATAGCTTAAAGTTAACATCTACATGAACATCACCCATTATTTGACCAACTTTTAAATCTTAGATCTAGAAGTGAAAAGGTCATGGAAGAACCAAATTTTCAAGAGACTCTTGATACTAAAGTATTATGCCTTAACCCACTAGTTTTAAGAGCTTTATAAGAGTTTTTTCAAAGTGTTCAAGTGATTCTATCTGTTTGATTTTTCATGAATTCCACACACCTATCACTGATCATTTAAACCTAAATGACTATTTTAAAGAGCTCAAACTTGATGCTAGAATAAACATCTTATGTTGTAGGTTCAACTATGGATGCTCATAAATTGAGCTAGAAACCTTGTGCAAACTTGAATTTTTTAGGATATGATCCATGCATAAATATCTCATTGGTGTTTTAATCTTTTGGCTCATATGGATTCTTGAGTGAAATAGAGAATGTTCAAATAGCGAACTAGTTTATTTTCATGTTATTTGTAGGATGGTCTAGCCCCTTAGACTCAACAACCTAAACTTTGAAGGATTATATCTCAAGATAAAAGACTCTTTGAGATAACAAACTTGTAAGGAAAGATCTTGTAACTAATGACATTAATTTCACTTGGTCTAATGGTCATGTGAGGTTTATTGATCATATTTATAAATTTCAAAAGAAATATATCTAGTCTCATCTCTAAATGATGTCCTAGTTATGGCTTGATTCATTTAGGCTTGTGCTTGAGTAATTACTTGATATTTGAAAGATAGAATGAACTTCTTGAGTCCTATGTGAAATATCTCCATGATTTTGGATATTTGGACACCATGAAAATGTACCATTTACATATATGACTCTAAAATGACCTCTAAGACACCAAATGACATAAGGAATAAGCTAGATTATGTCCAAAGATAGAATGGCATATTAAATGACATCAAGTGAACTAAAATCATACCATATAACATTATAAAAGGCCCCTCTACAATATTATGACTATAGGGGGTTGACCCATTTTAGCTTGAGGTAAAAATGGTCAAAATCTTTGGTTATTTCTTAAGGGTGGCATGGTTTTTATGCCTTGACCAATTGCCTAATCTTATCCATTGGTTTATAGAGTCATAAGTATACAAGATTGACATATAAAATACCCTCTGATAACACATAATAATGATAAAAGAAACAAGAACAAGACATAAATTATAAAAACACATGTTCTTCATGAGCACTTATTGAAACACAACATGACAAGAAAGTAAACACACACCTAATATAATATTTACAAACTAACATTCATTTATCAGTAGTAGGGTTTCAAGTGTATCAAATTCATAGGGATAGGTGACTCTTCTCCATTCATCCTTTCCAATTGAAAAGAGTTACTTTTATTGCACTTGATGATGACATATGTTCTACTCCATAGGGTATCAAATTTGGTATGTCTCCCTGATTTCTCTATATCTTCATCCCATTTCAATACTATGTCACCTCATTTAAATGATCTTGGAATTTCCTTCTTGTAAAAAAACATCTTCATTAGTACTTGGTGATATTCCATAGCTTGATGAGATTTATCTCTAGTCTCTTGTAACTCCATTAATTATGTTAATCTCACCTCCATTGGGTTGTTCTCAATAATCTCTAGTTGATGTGACAACTCTAAGGTAGGTAAATCTTGAGAGATAGACAACCTAACTTCCTTTCCATAAACAAACACAAAAGGAGAATTCCCTATTGACCTCTTTTTGAGTTATCCTTTCATCCCATAAGGTTTTCTTTAATTTGGTGTGCCAATTCTCTTTGGTTATGCTCCAAGGTTCTCTTGATGATTCTGATCAAATTCTTGTTAGTATATTCATCCAGCCCATTACCTTGAGGGTAATAGTTAGATTAAGTTCTCAGGAATATGACATTACTATTTGCCTAATCAGTTGTCGTATCACCCATAAAATCAAGAGCATTATCTTAAATAATAGGAGTACCAAACCTTATTATGATGATCTCATATAACTCCAAGATATCATTCTCATTATATTAATTCAATGCTACTACCTCAACCCATCTTGTAAAATAGTCAGTTTCTATTAGTATCCATTTATGACCAACACTTGATGAGGGGTTTATCATTCTAATGAAATCAAGACCCCATTGCATGAAATGTTGATCAACTTAGATAAGCTTCAAATTAAGAGCTAAAATATTCTATTTTCCCACAAAGGAAGTATATTGTCCACACTTTCTCACCCAAGTATGGAAATCCTTGAAGAGACTAGGCCAATAATAGCCTACCATCATGATCTTGGAAGCTGTGTTTCTTAGAGAGAAATGATATCCTGTTGTCCCATCATGAAACTTCTTGAGAAACACCCCAAACTAATCATTATCAATGCATATTAATAGCACACCATTGATTTGCCTCCTAAAAATCACACCATCCACAAGATAAAAGGGAATATATTGTAATCTAAAATATCTCCTTTGTGATTTACTAATATTATTAGGATACTCACCAATTTAAAGAAATCTAATCACATCCTATGTCCAACTTTATGGAGGTAATGAACCAACTAATTTGGAACAATAATTATTGACTAAATCCTCTTCCTTTGAATCATGAAGGTCTCAGTCTAGATGTTCCCAAATGGTTTTACCCCTTATCAAAATTTTCACCATGATATCACATCATATTCCATTACCTTAGTGATCCTCACTCAAGATAAACTCTTTGGTACTAGGATGAGAGGTCATAACATGAATATTATTATTTTAAAACATATATCTAAACATTTTTAGTCCCCTTATGATAGCATGGACTTTTTTCTATACAAAGGTGTACTTGACTTCATAATATTTTAAACCTTGACTACATAATGTGATTGGTTGTTCCATACCCTCATAATTATTTTTCATTAGCATGGTTAAGATAGTATCAAGGTTAGAAAATGAATAAAACGTGAATTATTTAGTAAAATTAAGACTCAAAAGAGTATGAAATTTTATAATTACTTTATTTATGGCTTCAAAATTGGTCTTACCCTCTTTGGTTCAAGAAAAGACTTGGTTCTTCCTAAGCATAGTTGTGTTAGGTTTTAACAAAGATGCAAAACCAATTATGAACCTCCTTAAAAAATTTATGTTTCCTAAGAAACTTTGAAGAACTTTCTTATGTAATGGAAATGATAAGCCTATAATAGATTCTATCCTTTCATGATCAATAGTCAAACCATCCTTGGGAATAATATGTCCTAAGAACTTACCTTCATGAACATCAAATATATACTTTTTTGGATTAAGAGATACTCTATACTGCCTACATATTTCGAGAAATTTCCTAAAATGTGCTTCATGTGTTCATTAGCATCTTTAGAAAACACTATTATATCATATAGTTAAACTAATATTATCTCATTGATCAGACCTTTGAAGGCCATATCCATTACTCTTTGAATTGTGGCACCAATATTGGAAATACCAAATGGAATATTTTTATAATCAAAAGTCCCCCATTTATTAGTGAAGGCTATCCTAAACTAATCATCTTCACTAAATAAAATCTATTTATAGCCTAAATATTCATCTAAAAGATAAAAATATTGAGAACCTAAAACCATTAGCAAAATCTGCTTCATTGAGGTTAGAGGATAGTGATCTTTACGTGACACTCTTATAAATCCTACACAAAGTATTATATCCCCATTATTATTTATAATAGGAATAAGGTTATCTGCCCATTTTTAATGCTTGATGGGAAATATTATCTTAGATTCAAGGATTTTGGTAAGTGATAACCTCATGAGTTGTTCAACCTTAGGGTTAATGGATCTTTACTTCTATCTAATTAGTTTAAATCCAAGTTCTAACTCAATGGTATGGTTTGCTAAGTTAGGATCAAATAATTTGAGGTATTTATATTCCAAAGCAAGGATATCATGAAACTCTGTACATAACATAATGAATACATGATTTTCTAATGTAGAACATACCTTGCTTAGTTTGAGGAATTTATCTCTGAAGATCAAGAATCTTTCATAATTATCATCATTTGTATACATACCTTCTCCTTATTCTTTTCATCATTCTCATTGAAGAAAATATATAAGGTCACCAAAACCTTAGGTATCTTATTTGTTCTTATTTTCACAATTTGATCACCCAATTGTTCTTGGACCATTTTTTGATTCCTTGAAAAAAACTTAGCCTCATTTTACAAGAAGCATGGAATGTGTTTGTCAATGTAAAACACATGACAAGATACTTCATTAATAGATATAAAATGTATGATAATTACCCTAATATGAGACTATTTTCCCTCCTCTGTTATGGTAGTTGGAGTATCAAATTGAGCTCCTATGGTATCTAGTATATTAGCATGACTATTCTTCTCCTTTGGGATTGATTGAATATTGAATACATTGAAGTATTCAAGAAAATACCATACCCTATGATTATATGACTTAATCAAAGGGTTATTGATATAAACCACATTGCTCACCTGATGCATAATCAATTCATTATCACTATATACTTGTAATGTCTTGATTTTTTTCCCTTACCCATTAAAGGTCATGAGTTAAACCTTCACACTCAGCCACATTACAAGTAAAAATAAAATGAAATATATATGAAGCATAATATTGTTGTTTATTTGGGGAGACTAACATAAGATGATCCATTTCACAAAATTTACTTCTTTAACCATCAAGAAACATCTTCCACATTTCATCATCTTCACCCTCTTCCTTGGTAAGTAGAGGTATTGATGCTTCTTCTTCATGTATACAATACAATACTATATTAGTTTCCTCAAAAAAAGCATAGGGATAATGCTCATAATTATTATTTATGTATTCATCAAGAAACAAGTCTGAAATAACCTCAAGCTTAGAATAAGTGTCATCATCTACAATAGAATCCTTTTCTTCATAGGCTACACAATTCAGATTGAAACTTGTCTCAATGTAAGGATCAATATGAAACCTTGCAAGAAGTTGTGTCCTAATTGTCACCTTGACCTTGTAACTTATTTTAAATTATAAGAAAGAATAGTCATTTTAGAAGTATCCATTAATCTTGGTTGTGAATTCCCTTGATAGGTAGATTGTAAAATGGTTTGGGAGATCAACCACAACTATGTCTTATAAGATAGGAGAACAAGGATAATCATGCAAGAAAAACTTAAATATTTTTACCAATATTAATATCTTGGAACGTGCACCATATAATTTATGGAAACCTATTCTATTTGGATCATATTTTAGGCCTAGTTTGTTAGCTACAACTTTGGGCATGACATGACTAGAAGATCCACTATCAACTATAAAATTATATACCAACTTGTCACCTATAATGAGGGTGAGGTAAAATGGTGGAGGTTTATTAGCCATAGTGGATGGTTCAAAAATAAAACTAGGAATATTTTTAAGATAATGTGGCCATGAATTTTATTTGAGGGTGAGACACTAGCAAGGATAGTAGATAACTACTTTTTTAGGAGTTCTTTTTGACTAGGCATATGAAGAACATCCCAAAGAGAAATGGATGTTTTAGTATTATTTAAAGAATCTAAAATGTTTAAATAATAAATACCTAATTTATCTTTGTTTCTTATAGGTATAGAACTACCTGGAACTTAAGGAATAGGAACATACCTTACCATATTTTGACTTGATGGAGATGTAATAGATTTTCAAACTGTCACACTTATTATTATGACTTGTTACCTTATAAGAGGATTGGATGAGCTTGTGGGCATGATATTTCCACTTACTAGAGACTTAATCTTGGCCCATGTATTGTATGTGATAAATAATCCATGATTTAGCACAAAAGTGTCTTTAACCAAAAAATTGGTTAAAATCTCTCCTTGAGGTTGTCAATCCTCATTAACTTGTATCATCACCTCATCCTCATTTGATAAGAGGGGGATAACTAGTCCATGATCCACCAGAGATTGTTCCCCATTCTCATTGGCATAAAATAATTGGTATTGCTTTGAATCCTATCCCTACATTAAATTTTTATGAACTAGTATCATCTCCCTTGCATTGGTGGTAGAGTTAGGATTATGCATTAGCAAACCTATTAGGATTAGGCTCCATTGAACTCTTCCTCTTCCATATTTTAGACCATATTTTTATTTATAAGGGTAAGGTTTATAATAGGCACCTATTTACATATTATATTTCTTATATTTATCCTCTACGGCTAGGAACTTACTTTCCAATCAAAATTATTTTTTGCCTGCCTAGAAGCAACCTTAGGTTTGATATTGGCTTTAGGAACTTGAGCCACTTCTAGAGTGATATCAAAAGTATGAGACAAAAGAGGCATAGTCACCTTAGGAAGTAATATTTCATCTTGGATGAGAATATTATTTGATTTTATAGCAAGATCATATGTGTCAGGAAGAGTATAATCTCTCATAGATTGAAGCATCACAACAATTTCAGTCCCAATGGATTTCAAGTAAGTAGGGAACACAAAGCTCATAGATGGTATCATAGAAGGATGAAATATATGCCATGTATTATAAAACCTTTCATTTATGTCATGAATTATTTATTTGGGTCCCCTTTTTATCACGTTGAGATGATGTATGAGAGAGGTAAGGTCACTTTCATTTCCAAATCTAGAAGTCAAAAACTATCCAAATTCATCTCATATTGTGATGCATTCACATGTTAGAGTCTTATAAAAATAAAGAACCTTAACTTTAAGGGAAACTAAAAGGAGTCTAGTGGTGATGGTATCTGGAAAAATATTTTGGAAACTAAAAAAATTTAGAAACATATGTAATGTGCTCATTAGGTGTGACATGACTCTCACCATTGAATGTGGGCACACCTTTCATGAGGTTAGGAGTAATGGAATCTATACTAGAAGTTGAATTGGATTTTTAGTATTGAATTTAGGGAAATAATAAGGTATAAACATGTATTATTATTCAATATCTTCAATTTATTTAACCTCTAGACTCTCTTCCTCTCTAGCAAAATATACTCATTCTTCAAAGGGTAGATTAGGCTATGGATACTAAACTTCAAGATGAATTTTAGGTTGAATGGGTGAGTAAATGTGATTGAATGTTATATTAGAGGATGAAATAGTAATAAACATGAATTGTGAGTGAAAATTTATAATAAAACACTGGCATTGAACTAGATTCACCATGAAGCAGTTGTTAAATGCTAAGTAACACACTAATTTGTAGCTAATGTCATCAAAACCAACATTTACCTTGGCAAGCTGTCTTGAAGACAATGGGTCCCATCAGGTGTGAAAAAATATTGTCGCTAAATATTTCACCCTACAATAATTTATTCAATCTTATTCAAGATTTGGGGAACATGTGAACATTTATAGGTATGTGGGTGTACCTATATTGGAAATGAGCCTCTAGATTAAAGGACTAACTCCGTGAATGTATCTTGAAATGCTCTTATCTAAGTCAAATGATAACTTATGGGGAAAATAGGTAGATATTTCATGAATTAAACCTAATATAAAGGAGGTTATGTACTTAATTTTCAAAGATCCACTCTTAAAATTGAACTTATTGTCACATTGATAGACTATGAATAGAACTAATATAATGTTTACAAATGTTTCCAATTAATAATGTTTCACCTAGATGTCAATTTGATGGACTTAGGCTAGATGTAAATCAAGGTAAGTACTTATTGGAAGCACTTACATTCAACTATCCACTCTAAACCTGAGACATCAGCCTTAAGACACACTATATGACCTACAAGAAAAGTTTATTAGCACTTATGTTGAACTTGGACATGAAAAGGGAAGATTAAAATCACTTATGCTTATCAAAAAAATACAAAACACTAAGTATATATTAGTAATCAAATTAAAACTTATCTATTCATTACTCCAAGAGGTTTAGAATATAATTTCTATTAGAGTCTAGTCATACCATCCTGAGGGATACTTAGCAATAGATCAATGGATATATTTACAAAAGAAAAGGCCTTTATAGAGAGAGAATTTATAATTAAGATAAGAATCAATGAGATCAACTCAATTTAATCCATAGTTACAAATACTTATGTAAATTATGATCATTTAAACCTTTTGATTGATCTGGGTCACTTCAAGTGGTTACACAGTTACATTATTCTCTCATTGATGCTCCTTGATGGTTGAAATTGAAGGATCAAGTTGTTCTAAGTTGGGTCCTAGCATTAATGTGTTTAAAACAATCAAATCAATTTGTTAGAGATTTGTCTTAGTGATAAATACTCCTAATTGGTTTATCATGGTGTGTAAGAGTGGAGAAAAGGGTCCCTCTCATGCAACTAGTTCTAGCAATGAAGCTGTTGGAGTCTATGTGTATGCCTTTATGGAACCCTTTGAAATTATAGATATGGTTAAAAATATATCATGATCAAACTCATACCCATGTTCATAGATCCACCATAGATGGGAAAACCAATCTCCCTTTTGATCCTATTAGGTCCAAATAGACCCTTTCTTCCTTTGATCATCCATAGAAAATGAGAACTCATCATGTACATAGGTCCTTCTAAAAATTGAAAACACAATCATAGAATGAACCCTAAATAACACAAATACTCATACTATAGGTCCACTTTAATATTTAATGGTGATCCCTTCATTTCCTTTATCATAAATGCATTAATACATAAATTTAATAGTGTTTAGTTGAGCTCTAATGGCAAGAGGTTGACCCTACAACACTTATTTTCCTTGATAAAAAATGGATTTGTTAACTTCTATCAAAAGTCCTAGGCTCACCTTTATTTAACTAGCTATCAAGTATTACTCAGATCAATGACTCAATGACCTTTACTTATAGTATCCAATTTACATGGTATGAGTTAATGTGATCCCTTATATTTTCCCTTGACCCATCAACTCTATTTGAGTTGGTTCCACTTGGTAGTCCCATGTTTGCACTCATGATCTATTACTAGTTTGCCTACTTTATGCACTTACACCATATGGTGTCCTCTCGAGTTCCTTAATATTTTGAATCATATCACACCATAGGATCAATATGTATGAATCAATGTGATAATTTGATCTCATTAGACCCTATTTCTTGTCATTTGAGCTTGCACCATTGGATCATCAATATAATTGAATGCAAACTATAGATTTGCTTGCATTTGAAAACAAATGGCTATTTATCATGGTATAAATTTGACATCTTCATGACTATAATTTGATGTCTATAAGACCATCATTAACATCTAAATGAATGCAAAATTTAAGACCCTAATGGTTTTTGCCATAGCTTAAAGTTGACATCTATGCAAATGTCTCCCATTATTTGACCAAATTTAAAAGCTTGGATTTAGAAGTGAAAAGGTCATGGAGGGCCAAAATTTTTAGGAGATGTTTTTGATACTGAAATGACTATACCTAATTGATTCACTAGTTTTGGGAGCCTTCTAAGAGTGTTTAAAAAGTGTTCAAATGAGCCAACCTATGTGATTTTGCATGATGTTCATGTGTTTGTCACTGATCAATTAAACCTAATGGCTATTTTATGGAGCTCAAACTTGATGTTATCATGAATGTATTAAAATATAGGTCAAACATTGAATTCTCATAACTTGAGCTATAAAGCTTCCATAGATTTGAAATTTTTAGGATACGATCTAGGCACAAAGATCTCTATAGCATTTTAGTCCTTTGGAAAATGGGGCTTCCTAACTAAAGATAGAAAATTTTCAAATAAATGACTAGTGTGTGTCCATGTGATGTGTAGGATGACTTGTCCCCTTAGACTCAACAAGGTGAACTTTTAAGTCGTAGATCTCAAGACAGAAGACTCATTGAGATATGAAAATTGTAGAGAATGATCTTGGAAGTAAAGACATTGATCATGTATGGTTTGATGGTCATGCAAGGTTTTATGAGAATATTTATAAATTACACATGTAATATGTCTAGTCTAGTCTCTAGATGATGTCTTGGTGATGGATTCATTCACTTAGGCTTTTACTTTAGCTACTACTTGATATTTGAAAGCTCAAATGAACTTATTGAGGCCTATGTGAACTCTCTCCATGATCATAGTTATTTTGACACCATGAATACTTTCCACTTGCATATATGACTCTAAAATGGCCCCTAAGACACCAAATGACTTAAATACTAAGCAAGACTATGACCAAATATATAATGACATATGTAATGACATTAAATGGACTAAAATAATTCCCTGTGACATTATAAAAGGCCCCTATACAAGAGTATGACTATAGAGGGTTGACCCATTTTGTCTTAAGGTAAAATTGGTCAACATGAAAATTGTGAAACCAATTACATAGTGGTAATATCACATTCCCATGTTATTTCAAGAACCTCAAAGATAATCATTACTCAAGGTTCTTAGGCCTAACCAAAAATATTGCACACACTCATAGGCCTAAGAGCTACTTTAGAGAGTTTAAGGTGTAGAGACCTCTAAAAGTGTGAAAAAGATTTTAAAATTGACATAAAGAGTCATCATGACTAAAATAGGGTACCATTATCTCATTTAGGTCAAATGAATAGGGGAGGTTTCCTCTAATTTGTCTCATATAGAAGACACTCCATAGTCAATCCAAACTATAGACATGGTACATGAAAGGTGAAAAGATGAATTATAATGTTTGGAGTGACTATGGTATGATGTCTAGAGTTGAACTAGATAGTAATAGAGGTATAAGAAAACCTAAAAGTACTATGAAACATCATAAGTGGTCATACACTTAGAAACACAATCTAGGCCTTAGGCCTAAAACTAGGCATAAAACATCAAGGTGCCTAATGACACTCATTTTATCATATGAATTTTTAAATCGATTTTAGAGACTTCATAGGAGAGTATAGAGTTTATGAGACTCAGTGGTTTTAAGAATACAATCTAGAATTAGTCATTTTGGCTTAAATCTATCTTAGGCCTATATAAAATGCATGGTAAGACTTGATAAGTCATTTTATTTTTCTCACATATATATGGGTGATTTTCATGGTTCCTAAAATAGTTAAAAATGGTTTAAGGTGGTTTTTAACATGGTATAATTAGAATTGGTTTGAAGTTTTAATTTCTAACCTTTATGAATCAATGTTCAGAACTAGAATGACCTAAAATCCTCATGATAAATTAATGGAGAAGATATGAATGGAGATGCATCCTAGAGAGGTAAATTATCCTTGAAAGTTACTTGGACCTATTTGGCACCCTCCTAATCTCTTCATCACTTAGTTGCTTTATACCATCACTTACATGAACAGGCCTAATTTTTTGTTTTTTACATGATTTATTGTGTTTTTAAAGTTGAATAAAGGAGATAATGAATGAATTCCATTATATAACATGTGTGGAGACTTTTTATAACTCCTCATACCCAATTATCACCTTATTCATGCTTGATAACCCCTCTGATAGACTATTCATTATAGGTAGTTTGATTATGATAGTAAGAAATCAAAGTGACTACCTAATGTGAAGATGAGAAGCATTATTTAAGTTTCACTAATGTTTATTTTATATAATAGAGTAAAAATAAGTGTGTCTAATTCACTTAAGTGAAAAGTGTGAAGACATGCCTAGAAGGCTAGTGACCAACTACAAAGAAGTCAATAACAAGTGTAAAGGAGGAGAGTATCAATTGAAGAGATATGATGAATTTCATCAATCATGTTTTCACCTCCTCAAGTATATTATATGTGTCAAGGACTTCTATGTCAATTTTTAATAGTCATATAGTATCCTTATATTCAAGGTAGTTTGAAGGAGAATGGAGTGTCTCTATGCCATGTTGAGGGAGATGTCATGTTTATGATGGACACATGTTCAATAAGACCTCATGACCTATTCCATGACTCGTTTATCTTAAATTTTAACTAGTTTTCACATCTTGACACTTGGCACTGTGACTATTCAAATTCACTTATTCTCTCTCATCTCATATGTTTTATATGTTTAAAACATTTTGTCATTTGGAAGAATCCACACTAGGTATGGTGAAGCCCTACTAGTTTAACATCTTTTTTTGCCTTTTCATAAAGTTATAAAGTTGATTTACTCTCTAAAAATATTTCATAAGTATGTTTATTAGTATATTTGGATGACAAGTGATGAATGTCTTCCCCTTGCTTTCATTATACTCTTGTATGCATTATGTGAGTAGTAACATTTCTTCTAATAGGTCTCATGAAGTGTATGTGTTTTTTAAGATTTATTTTAAGTTTGAGATAAATTATTAGTGTCTAGAATCAGACCTCATTTTCACCCACCTTTGGATATGCGTAGAAATTTTCTTTCATGAACAAACACTTATACTAGAAAAACATTGAGTTGAGGTCATTTTTAGTAGTCTTCTTTCCTAGTGTAAATTATAGTATGCTGTTGAGTTATCTTTGGTGTATCACCCTCATAGATTATCATTATGTTTCATTATTCCCATTTCACCCCCAATAGTGATTAGTATAATGTAGTGTGTGAGCATAAAAGGTAGATCAAGGGAGCTAGACCATAATCTATAGTTTTACCCTTATTATAGACAACCCAAATATCTAGGGTTAATCCCATGTTATCCAAATTTGGAGAGGTTTGAACCACCTTCTCAAAGGGTGAAATATTTTGTTATAATAGTAAGAGGGAAACATGTAGAAGGAATTATAGAGTTTTGCAAACATAAAAAGTATCAAATGCATTGGGGATATTAGGGAGTGCATTAATATTAAAATATATAGTTTTTTTAGCTTATATGATAATTAATGTGTGGATTATTATCTCCAAATTTATACAATGGACTATGATTACCAAGGAGGTAATATATATTGCATGTATAGTATTTTAAAAGGGAAATTTTTTTAACTATGATAAATATATTGAAAAAGAAGTGGTGATGGCATGGGAAGATGCACCTAAAAGGGAAAATACTTTGTTTTTGGACTAAATTTTATCTTAATTTTGATTTAATGTATTAGGGTTCCTAAAAGAATATTTAGGTTCATGTCAATGATAATAAACTATTCATATGTATTAAATTATAGGATGTAAACATGTAGTCATCAGATGATAGGTGCTTATAGGAAGAGGATGAAAATATGGTATGAATGAGTGGAGGAAGCATCCACAATATTATATAATACCATAAAATATTTTTTGTAAAATATAAATGTTCCTTTATTTTTTATAGGAAGGGAAATTATTATTTGGAAACATCTATGACTAATAAAGGAGAACAATCATGTTAGGACTAATTTCCATATTTATTCACCTCACAATATTTAGAAGACATGTTTTAAGAGTGTGCATGATATGTTATAATCAAATATAGATATTTAAGCAATTGATACATTATGTAATAAATTGAGGTGTAGGTATAAGAATGAAGGGAATTTAGAGGTATTTGAAGATGAGGATTTTGATAGTTAAATTGTAGAGATCAAGCCACCATTGTTTTTGAAAGTGGGGTAGTTTTAGTATAACATCACATGGGTGTTAACACCATTGTAAAATAAGGTTTATATACATATCATAGTAGTATAAATTATTTCATTGTAAATGCTAATGGTGATTAATTAATATGTGTCACACATGAGAGATGAATAAATAAGAATAAAATAACATCAAGAATGGATTACATTAAGAAAATGAAAATAAAAGGTAACAAAGATTTAGAGAAATCCACCTTAAATATATAATCACAAAACCTATTTTGAGTAGGATTACTACTGTAACTCCAAATATAATTTAAATAAAATTTGTTGGAGGAGGAATATTAGTTATAAATAATAGATAAACAAGAGTTCCAAGTTAAACACCTTTAGGGGGACTCACTAATGATGCATATGCTAGTCAAATAAGTGTCAAAAAAATTGGAAAATTCACACATTTTTTTGTGAATGTGATACCTCAATATATTATTAAAACTGATTTAATAGTACAAGGGGTTTTGTTCCCAAACTCACTACTATTATTTAAATTCCAATAAGGACACAAGGATTTTTTTAAAGAAACTAGGAATATAACTACAAAAAATAGGTTAACATAGAAGACATGTCATGTAAGGAAATAGGAACACAAATAAAAAGTGAGGGATTAAAAGTTGAGCTAAGGAGGGAGGCTCACTAATAAATAATAATATAACAATTTAATAAGAATGAAGAAGGTATTATACAAGGAGTGATGTAAAATGTAGAAAATAATATCCAAGGCAAGCATATCAAAAAATTATGTACAAGAGATATGAAGAATACATTTAATTAAGGACATCCCATGATTGAAATAAAATATTTATAGGTCCATGGGTATGATTTAGAAAAATAGTGTAAACAAGAGTGTACTTAAAATATTGGATGTTATCTTTAATAGTCACATTCAATTTCTTGAGTTTGAAGTCATTGTCAATATGTTTTCAAAATCAAATGCACACGAGAAATAACATAGTAATAGAGATTATGGCAGGGTAAATTTTTTGGATCCTATAGGAATGAGAACATAATTATTTTAGCTCATGGTGTTAATCCAAGCCATAGAAGTAACTTAGAGGGAAATATTTCCATATCTAATTCTATAAGACTTGCAAGAGGAATTGAATAAGGATAAATAATATTTGAAAAGATATGAGGATGAATTTAAAATGTAATTAGACTTGTTTAAATAAGATATCCCATAATTTATAGTTATATAAATGTTAATTGGAAATCAGCCGTAAATAAGTTTAGACCAGAAATTTAATACTTTTTTTCTTATATCTCTTACAATAGCTCAAATATTTAATTATTAAAGACTTTAGGCCAAAAGGGTCCAAATGTTAAAATAAGAGTTTAAAATCACATGATGAAAACTAGGAAGAGTATAACTAAACTTTTTATAAACATAAAGGAGACAAAAAAATATATTCTCAAGGTTTTACATATACATTAAAATATTTGGATTAAATAATATGAGAAGATATCAAAATACATGGAGACATGGAAAATTGCATGTATGAGGTAGAGGATAAAGCATAAAGGGTACTTTAAATTAAATAATGCTAAATTTCTAAGATATAAATAAGTAAAATTCATAGTGAGTTGTGTGGATTTTTTATTTAGCTTCAAGAGAAGGTATTGAGTGAATAAGTTATGGTGCATAAAGTATATTTGCAATAGATAATTTGGAAAATTCAATATTTTTTTACGTATAATAGAAATCTAAATAATGAGGAAGAATTTAAGTTATTACTAGATATATTGTAAGAATCATTGTTACAAATCTATTCATATATTGATGGGATCAAATAAAAAATGATTTGAAATGGAAAGTGACGAAAGTGTTATTTTTATGTGAGAGTGAGATAACCATAATATATTAAAGTAATATTTTTTCTAAAAAAATAAAATAATTGTAGTGTGGGGAAGTTTGAAATTAAAATTGACCCATAATGTAATTATAGAAACCTTATCTAAGACTTGACATAAGAGTGAGATGTGAAAGTCTTGGTCATTTTAAAAATTACATATAAAAATATAATGCATGCTTAAATAAGTATTTTTTGCATGAACTATGGTTCACAACATGCACGTTTCAAAAAAAATCATGGTGAGGTAACACACTTCAAGTTGTAAAAGTGATGAAGAATAAGTTGACACATAACACTCATTTATATAAGTATTATATATATTTCATATGATTGATCCAATTTGAATTTGAAAATGCTATGAAGGTAAATGAATATTACACTATGTTAATAAGGGGAAGAATATAAAATGGAATATTCAAAGATATTGAGATAATTTGAATGATGGTTAGAAAAAAAAGTTTTAGAAAATGAATGGTGTCCAAGGGGTCTAGGAAAAACTATAAATACAAAAATTTAACTCTAACAAAAATATATTATAGATTAAAATCTTTGTAGTTATTAATTAAAGTTACTTATAAAAATATTTGAGTTAGGGTTTGAAGGATAAGTTAGTGTAACTTTCATGGTTCATGTGTTAATATCGACCTTTCAAGGGAATCATTATATAACTTATAATCATTTTTTTGTAATAATTTTAAATTTATGGGAATAAAATGTGGATTTTTATAGTACCTGATAATTCATATGATCATGTTCCATGTTTACATAGATGATATTTACTTTCTTTATTTTCTAGTATAATTTGATGTACATGTGTAAATACTTATTATTTTTTATCGTAATGCAATATCTTTATGGTATATTGATTTGTTTCATGTGATTATTTTATTATAATGGCTCAAGTGGCATGTTGGTGTTGTAAGTGTGAGTGTGATCTTATATTATATAAAATGGAATGACCCTAATTGACTTGAATTTATTTCATTTGATGAAATAGTTTAGTTTTGAACTTTTTAAGACATAATTGTTTGGTTTACTATTGTGATATAGTTTTGAGATATATGTTAATCCATTATATTTATTATTGAGATAGTATTGTTAAATATTTAATTACCACATTGGATATTTATCCTTAATTAGTTACTAATTTAAAATTCAGTTCAGATGTATTATTTAAATGTTGATATTAAATTTATTATTTTTAGATGTTCAGATATTGTCCTTAGATTATTATGAAATTTTAGGGGTAGTTAATTTTTTTAGGTTGGGTTCAGACCTACAAAATAGAGAAATGTGGAGAATTAACATTGCTGAAACTAAAATAGTAAACTCTTTTAACAAATTGAGGTTGATCGTACTATTTCTTGAGTCATTTTGTTTAATTGATGAAAGTGCTGAGAGTTTATCATTTTAAGATTGATTTCATTATTGATTTATTTTTAGTCAGTTTAAATTTTTTTATAATCACCACTTTATTATATGACTTCAAATTTTGGACTTATTAGCTTTGCTAAGCTATGTTAGTCTTACGACAATTATTGGCTATTTAATATCATCATTTTTAGTCATTACTATTCTTTGTGTTTTCATTTGGAATGAATTGTCAAATTCAACATTGCATTGGTCACTATATGGTCTTATATTGACCATTTAAATTATTTTGTTTGACTCTTTAGTACCTTGCATAATTATCTTCATTCTATTTATTTTGATGACCTATAACAACCTCTAATATGGATGAAGTTATTCAAAAATGTGATTTATCTAGTATGTGGCTTAATGAAGGAATTCATTGTGTTTAAGAAGTGTTGTGTCATTTATCATTTATTATAACCAATTCATGGCTTGGATTTATGCTAAGGTATTGTTGGGGCCATGACCCACCTTGGGGCTTGGCATTAGTGCTGGTTGTTTTATTTTTCCATGAGGTATTATTTATGTTATTTTTGTAATAATGTTGGATTTTATTTCGAGTCATTATTAATTGACTTATGTTTAGACAATTTGATTAGTTGTCTACTTTTATTTCTATGAATTAGTTTATATCATTATAGTTGTTTAATAATGACTTAATCTTCTTCCATTTTTGGTAAAGTCTATTTCAATCAAACTTTGACCCATAACTTTATTTTGGGTGTTAAGTTGTCATGTCTGGTTGGTTGAAGCTATTTTATTCTTTTTGAGAGTTTTTATTTAAACTCACTAATTTTTATTAAAAATGGTATTTGATGACAACTACAATATAATTACATAACATGGATTTACAAACCATATTATATTCTTTAGATAGAATATGGCTCATAAATCAACAATATTAAAAGGATGAGTGATAGTCATAATCATGTGCCAAGATAGTGGATTTTGGTGAGATGGAATAAGAACATATGGTTTGTTTATTTCAATTACTTGATTGTTATTTATTTCAAGCTTAGTGTTATCTGATCATCCTTTCTCCACCATTTCTCTATTTCCATACTCTATATATAATTGATGGTTGGAGGTGTCTAAGGCCACTTATGGTTAGGCTCATTGGGATTGATGAGGTGGGTTTGGCTTTGTTATATTATGTACAAAATATATTTGATGCACTTATTCATCTTTGAGTTATGACTATTGGTTGTATATGAATTAAGTTGTTTATTTAATTAATTTCATTCAATATAGTTGTAATATGATATAATTTAATGTTATGTTTATCTTTGATATTTATATAAAAACATACAATATTGGTCTATGGTAATGATTAGAATTTATCTTTAGAGTATCAATTTATTGTATTATTATTTGTAAATAGAAATCCATAGGTTCATTGATGCATTTGATATTATGAACTTTAGCTATATGATTTTAATATGTATTGCTAATTGATATCTTATTATTGAAATAAGTTGATTTATAATGAAACTTCTAAAGCTAAATGCTTAAACCTAGAAGGTTGATGCCTTTTAATTTTAAAGTAATATTGGTTATTTAGTTATCTTATAATATGAATGTGTACTCATAGCCTTGTTTACACTTAATTATTACTAAGTTCATGTCATTGAACTAAAAGGAAGATTGTAATATTTTTTAAACACAATGTTTAAGAGTTACTTATGATATTAGGTGAGTATTTTGATGATAATAAGTGTATGAGGATTTGAAATTAATATTTGTATGTTTAATATTACATGTCAAGTTAAAATTATAAATTTAAGCTTACCTTGTGTAATTCATATGGGATTATCATTATGCTTATTTAAATCTAGTAATGTTATTAATCAAGAAAAATAATATGCATTGGTCATTATAACAAATTATTATGATATAACCTATAAATTTAAATATATAAAGGATTTTTAATTAGCTTAATATATTGAAATATCTATTTAAGGGATGGAATAAATAATGCGAGTTATTTTAAACTTCTAAGGGAGATATAAAGTCAATAGCCTTATATGGATTAATAAGATGAAATCCTTTTTGATTATAATATGGCATCTTAAGGAGATTATAACCATCATAAGACATAACAATGAATGTTGTAATTATTTTTAGAATTTATGATAAGGGTTAAACTAAAATAATTAATTATTAATTAAAGGTTTATAAATCTTCTAAAGATTATTAGAAAATAATCATTTCAATTGGAAACTAATAAATCACTATTAAAGTCCAATGGACTTTTTGGGGATAGCTCTTTATAAACTCTTTTAATAAAGTCACAAATATGGTTATATAGATCTTATTAATGTGATGTAAGTAACTTGGAAAATAAGTCAAGTACTTAAATAATTTAAAATGTAAATAGTTATTCCAAATCAAGGCATATTATGATAGATGATCATTTGCTCCATATTTGGAATTGGTCATTCAAATAGTAAATAAGTTAATCTATATTCTTATAATTAAAAGGAAGTTTAATTGAGTTATATTCATGGGGTTGGAATTGATAATTCTCATTTAGAAAATAATAACAAGAAATTTCTAATCTAAAGTTTTAAACAATAACGTTACACATAGTCTATGGTCATGAACCTAAGATGAAAAGGTATTAATTATCTTAAGAATTAATTTAGAATTAAAATTAGTATAAGTACACTAATTTATTAGAACAATAAATTAGTATTGAGTGTATTCAACACATATTCCAGTCATAAATTTAATCATTGAAAATGAAATATAACCTTGATTCAATGTTCTAAATCAAGTAGGATCCTTAGGCATGCATGCCTTAAAATGTGCTTGTAACCCTACCTTGTAGATTTGTAATATGTTCCAAAATTGAATACAAGCGTGGTAGTTTAAACATCTTATTAAGATTTCACAATTACCTTAGGTGGCTTATTCCCAACTTTGTCCTCTCCCTATTTGTGAATTTGAAAGATATTTCAAGACATTGCATTACTTTTGTAAATAGTGATTTTTATGTGATATTTTCTTGTTACTTGTGAATTGGTAGATCTTTCATAAGTAAGATTAGTATGATGATTCTTATATTGAATTTTTTGTCTATTTACCTCTATTAATCAAACATTTGGTAAATTACCCCATGAGGTATTGGTTGTTCTATATCATGTGAAGGTATTCATGTAAGGTCATACGTTAGTGACAAATCCACTCAAAAGGCCATAATGAAGTACATAGGTGTGCATGGGTGAAATTAACCCACACCTATATATATACTAAGTCATTAAAATAATTCCTAATGAAATCATTAATGAGTTATACAGTTGGTCTAGTTCTTATGTTGGCTATAATACAATTATGGATCTCATTACATTTTTTATTCTAAAATCTAGTTGAAACTTTATATCACAATTATTATCTTTGTGTGTGTGTGTGTGTGTGTGTGTGTGTGTGTGTGTGTGTGTGTGTGTGTGTGTGTGTGTGTGTGTGTGTGTGTGTGTGTGTGTGTGTGTGTGATTACTATTTTTACATATTATTATCAAAGCATAGTTTACTAATCTATGTAACTTTGGGGAATGTTTCCAAATATTTTCTTGTCAAGTTATTATTTATTTACTTATAAGATGGTGAGAATAAAATCTATAATATTTGATGACAACCTAAGGAAAGTTAACCCTAGTAGAGGAAGAGGTCAAGGTTGTAGGGCCAATAGTCCTGAAAGAGAAGAACCACCTCTTAATAATGTTGGTAATAATGTTGAATCCCCTAACCATGAGGTAAACAATTCTAAACCTAACCAAGAGATAGTTCTGAATAGAGTTTTGATTGCATTGAATTCACGTCAAATTAAACTAGAAACCTAAGAATAAAGGTTGAATAATCTATAAGGTGTTCTAGCTAAAGCAATTATAATTACAGAACCAGAGCAAGCTAGTGAGTAGGAACTTCAAAATAACCTTGTTAATGTGGCTGACAATATCATTAAGGATTTGAAGAAATTACCTCCACCAAAAGTTTTAGATTACGAACTAGGTGATGTGACTAATGCATGCTTATTACATATATAGAAGTATTTTAATTGACATGACATTCACTCTAATCTCAATGCAAAAGTAGATAATTATCAATTAGTAGGATATGTAGTTCTTTGGTGGAACCATCTATATGTTATATAGGATTACCAATGAAAGAATCTTACCTAGATTACTTTTGAAAGGCAATTCAAAAAGAGGTGTCTTAGTTCTAACATCAAGGAATAAAGAATAACTAATTTTAAATTGTTGAAACAAGATAATATGATTATGACTAAGTATTAAAACAAGGATTTAAATCTACTCCATCATCTTAACTACACACATTATGAAGAGAATAAATTCACTAAGTTTAATTTAGTTTTGAAAGAGATATTGATGAATGATGTTAATATCACAAATCTTAGGACTCTAACTATTACTATAAAAACTAATCATAGGGCAAAAGAGAAGGATCAAGATCATCAAAAGGTGAGACAAGATTTTAAATAGCATAGGCAATAATTTAAGATTTAAAATATGTCCCCTACACCTAAATGTTTATAGAAAATTAACCCAAATTACATATTTACTAGGAGTATGAGTGTTTTCAACAAATTCCAAGGGTGAAGTAAAAATTTAAAGAATCTATATTTTTATAAGTCTGTAGATTTTAAAATAAATTAGACCCAAAGTAGTCAAAATGTGCATTCTACTAGAGTAAATATGATTTTGGTGATATTGAAAAGGACTATAGTACACTATGAATATGGTGATAAAAACTACCACAAAGATTGCCCTAAGCTAAAGAGAGGTCAAGAAACTAATCACAAACTATATGTAGCTGTGGATAATAGAAACATAGATTTCCAAACCACTCCTATTAAAATTAGAGGTAAAATAAATGATTTTTATGTTTGAATTTTATTTGATTCAAGAGAAACTAATAGTTTTGTGAATCCTAAGTTAGTAACACACTATATTTTGAATTTGGTGACTTTGAATTATGGTTGACATGTTTAGTTTAGCTCAGGTAAAAGAGTAGTAGTTACTAAGTGCTTAGAGAGTGTAAGATTAGACTTAGGCAATTTTTAAGCCCAGGTTAACTTTTTGTTAGTTCTTTTTAGATATTTTGATATTTTTAGGCATGGATTTGTTGAAATAGAATATATTAAAATTATAATATTGTATCAAAGTGATATATTGTTATATTTTTATAATGATTCAATAAAATTGTATAAATTCAAGGGTTGCTAAAATTAAAAGTATATAAGTTGTTATCAGCTTTACAACTGAAGAAAGTAGTTTGTAAGGGATGTAAATTATATGTCATTTAGATGCAATAAAATTCACATATAATAAAATAAATATTTAAATAATATCTATTTTGGCTAGAATTCTTTGATGTTTTTCTTAAAAAATTGTTCAGTTTACGTCCTAAATGTGAATTTGATTTTTCTATTGATGTAACACCAAGGGTAGCCACTACATCTAAAGCACCTTATCATATGAATGTATAAGATTTGTAGTCATTGAAATATAAACTATAAAACTATTATAAAATGGTAGTATTAGGCTAAGTGTGTCACTTTGGGGTGCACCAGTCATTTTTGTGAACAATAAGGATGGAACCTTGAGATTGTGCATTGACTATCACATGCTTAAAAATGTTACCATCATGAATTGTTATCTTTTGTTGAGAATATATTATCCATTAGATAAAATGAAGGATGCATCTATATTTTAAAATATAGACTTGAAATTAGGATATCATCAATTAAGGATCGATAAAGAAGACATCCATAAAACTACTTTTAAAACTAGGTACGGAAATTATGAGTTTAAAGTAATGCCTTTTGGTTTAACTAATACACTTACTAAAAATTTACAAATTTAATGAAGTGTATTTAGTGATTTTATAGATAATTTTATTTTAGTTTTTATCGATGATATATTGATATATTCTAAGAATGTATTTGAACATGAATGAGATTTGTGTTTAGTGGTGCAAAGGCTAAGGCAACATAAATTATTTAGTAAATTATCTAAATGTGATTTTTAAAACCTAAGATCCACTACTTGGGTCATAATATATCTAAGGTTGGTATTTTTGTTGATCTATAAAATATTAAAGATATTCAAGAGAGACCTACTAAAAATGTATATGAAGTACATAGTTATATAGGATTGGTTGGTTATTATAGAAGATTTGTTGAATTTTTTTATAAATTGTCTAACCTAATAACTTACTTATAGTGCAAGGGTAAGAATGTCTTTTGGAATTTAGAGTGTGAACAATATTTATTTAATCTTAAAGAGTTACTGACTTTGACACCTATATTCATTGTACTAGATTTGAACATAAATTTTGAAATATGGTTGATGCATCTAAAGAAGCCTTTGATGGTGTGTTAACTCAATATGATTTAGTTGCATTTTATGAGTCATGGAAATTGAAGGAACATAATAATAATTACACCACTCATGACCTTTATCTTTATACCATTGTTCTTGATTTGAAGCAATGGAAACAACTTTTTATAGGTGAGCATTTTAAGGTAAAGTTTAACCATCACAACCTAGAATATTTATTTTCCGAAGATAATTTGAATGGTTTAATTAGAAACAAAAGATAATTTATGTACCTAAGTATAGTGATTTAAAGAACATTTTTTGAAATAATTGCATGCATCACCTCATTTTTCTCATCTAGGTATCATGAACATGACACTATTAGTAGAGGTAAAAGGAAATATAATTTAATATTAGTTTCCATTATTTATATTAAAAAGGAGAAATAGGGGTAAAAAATAATTCAATTAGTCTTGAAAAGGAGGATTCATTTGTTAAAATTTAAGAGTCATAAATGAAGGTGAAAAGTCATTTGAAAGATTTTATAAACACTTGTATGAGAAATTGAAAATTAGAGAGCATTTTGAATGAATGAAAATATCAGTTGGATCTCATTTATTCTTCTCATTTATTTGTTTTTATTTCCAATCATTTAATGTTTATATACAAATTTTCTCAATTATCATTCTTGTAACTAATCTACTATCAACAATAGTGTTGTTGTTGGTTCTGTGATTCGATCTGAAGAATTAGTTATGTGATTAAGATTTCTTGTAGGTTGTATGAGCTTTACTCTAAGGTATTGATTTAATATTGATGGGTAGTCTTGAACCCTTTGATGCAATATAAAGATATAGATAATATTTACACCATTTCTTATGAGTATTTCCCTATCTCCTATTATTAGGTCAAGTGTTTGGGATTCCCATCAGTCTTGATGCCTAAGAGATTTGTTCTAGTATGGGTCTAAAAAGAGGAGAAGTGTAGAATATTAGTTCTATAGTATTTTATTTTTTTGGTGGTAGGTTTTTCACATATGCCATGAATTTATTTCATATGTTAGAGGCTCTAACACATAACCTTTGTGTGTTGTTTGGCACTATGGATAAGACTAGAAATCATTTTCCAGATATAATATGTGTTATGAAAGCACCCAAATATTATTAAGCCACACATGGATCAATTATAGTGGAGCATCTTATAGGGTAAATAAAACAATTATTTTGGTCTCAAGATTGAATCTCTTCGGATTGATGTTGAAATATGCTCAAGTTTGATTCTTAAAGATTTGTATAGAATTCATAAGTTACTACATAGATATAAATAACCATGAATAAGAAAAAGTTGGATGGTTTTTATTTTTTATCAACATGAAACTCACAATGTTAGGCTACTTCTCAATTAAAATCATAGCATAAACACATCTTTGAGGCATAAAAATAAATGGGTGACAACTGTCTATTGATAGTTTAAAGGCTAATTATTAGAAAGAAATATCTCCAAATATAGATGGAATTTAGAAAGGGGAGGTTTGGGCATAGAGAATACTACATTAATTTATCCAAACCCTCACATGGTGGAAGAGGCATTTAAATATTTCAAGGCTCACTGAGCTACCATTATTTTAGATCTTACTTTAAAGGTCAACCACTTTTATTTTCTCTATGATCTAAACAGAGATAAATTAAGGCAAACAAGAAAATAGAGGTAGGTCAAAATATTTACAAAAAATAAAAAGCCATTACATAGAATGAAGAAGTGAGTGGGTTTAAATAAGAGTTACATAATACATATTACGTGATCAAGCATTCTTTCTACATAAGAGGAAAGTTTTAATAAGTTATATTATATTGGAGACTCAAGTGAATTCATCTCTTCATGATGTTTATATTATATGTTTACTCTTCCTGATGTGATATGTATTGGAAAAGGTTTGAACAAATTAGAGTATTTATGAGTTTTGAAAAATTATAAATGTATTTGAATTTAGAGTTGTAGAAGCGGATGAGCTTTGGCATGTGAGGCCATGAAGAGTAGGAGTAGGAATAGTAAAGGTTATCAAGTATATTTGTAATGCATCAAAAATTATAAAATTTTGAAATGTTTTGGACGTTTCTTTTGCCTCAAGTGGGATGAGACACATTTTAAGCTGGGGGGAGTGTTAGTGTCTCAAGACAAGACACATTTTAAGTTGAGGTGAGTGTTAATAGAGATAAAGGGAAATATAATTTAACATTATTTATCATTATTTGTATTAAAAAGAATAAATAGGGGTAAAAAAAGAAATCAATTAGTCTTGGAAAGAAAGAGTCATTTTAGAAAATTGAAGAGTCATAAATGAAGGTGAAAAGTCATTTCAAAGATTTTTATAAGCATTTGCATGGGAAACTAAAAAGTAGAGACCATTTTAAATGAATGCAAATATTAATTGGGTCTCATTTATTATTCTCATTGATTTGTCTTCATTTCCCATAATTTAATGTTTATATGAAAATTTTCTCAATTATCATTCTTACTACTAATCTACTATCAACATACACACAATCTAAAAATGTTGTACTATTAACCTAGAATGAAACATGAATTTGATGACTTTATGGCAATGCTAGTGACAAAAGCTAAACATTATTGTCTAAGAGATTATTTTATCATCATGATGTATCATGGGGTAAGCGGGTTATGATCTCTTTGGATTTAATAGATGGTTTTCCAAAATCTAGAAGCAAACATGATACTATTTTAGTTGTAATAGATAAGATTACTAAAGTTGCTCATTTTATTGATGAAAACTTAACTAGTGATGCGTATGTGTTTACTTCATAATTTGTAAAATAAATAGTTGGACCACATGGCATGATTAAAGTTATTGTTTTAGATGGAGATAAACTTTTTACTTCAATATTTTAGAAAATTTTGACTACTACTTTTTGTATAATGATGAATTTTAGTTCATCTTATCACCATTAAATAAATGGTTAGATGGAATGATTAAATCTAGTTTTGAAATATAAGATAAGAATTTATGTGATGGATCAACAACATGAACTGGAGGATTATTTACACTTAGTTTAATTTTTTTGTAATGTCACATACCATTCTATGATTAAAATGGATCCTTTCAAATCTTTGTATGGATGCAAGTGTAGAACTTCACTTGAATGGGAAAGTTTAGAAAATAGGACTATTGTTGGTCTTGATGTTTTAAAGGAGTATGATAGGTAAATGGAAACTATAAATGAAATTATAGAGGCTACCACTAATAGGCAAAATAATTATGCTGATTTAAATAGACCACCATGTGAATTTGAAGTGGGAGATAAGGTTTTTATGTGTTTTAGACCATAGAAAAGTTTAATTACATTTGGAAAGTCTTCCAAATTAGCTTTGTTCTTTTAGGGCAATTTGAATCTTTAGAGAAAATTAGTCCTATTATCTATCAAGTATCCCTTCCTCCCTTATCTTGGATTCACAATGTGTTTCATGTTGTTTTATTGAGAAACTATATTCCTGATCCATCTCATGTTTTAGATTGGACTCATCTTTAGGTTTCAAATGAGGAAAAGATGAAATTAGATCAAGTGAAGATTCTAGACCTTCATAGCATTAAATTGAGAAATCAAGAGGTTTCTAAAGTGTTATTTCAATGGTATCTTTTATCAAAAATAAATTATACCTAGGAAGGCAAGAGTCTTTTCAACCAACATTATCCTTGGATACTTTGATCATTTGGATGGCTCTATTCTAAGTGGGGGAGGATGTCATAGCCTTGTTTGGCCTACATTTATTTGATTTTCTAGTATAGTTTAGTTGTGAACTATTTGAGACATATTTCTTGGTTTACTATTGTGATATAATTTTGAGATCTATGTTGATCCATTATGTTTATTGTTGAGATGGTTATTATTATAATTTCATTACATCATTAGATATTAATGCTTACTAAGTTACTAATTTATTATTGTTATATGTTCAAATACTATTGATGGTATATTATTTGACTACATAGATAGGCACTTGAGGTAGGTTGGGTTCAGACTTGAGTAGCATAAAAGTGTGGAGAAATAACATGGATGAAACTAAAATAGTAAATTCTATTAGAAAATTGAGCTTTATGTTATTATTTTTTGATTTATTTTGCTTAATTGATTAAAGTGCTGAGTGTTTATCATTTTAAGTTAAATTTCATTATTGATTGATTTTTAGCCAATTTTGACTTTTGTAGAATCATTACATTACTATTTTTTTGAATTCTAGACTTCTCAACTTTGATGATTTGTGTTACTCTTGAGATAGTTTAAGGATATTTAATACCATCATTTTTAGTCATTCTTTTCTTTTATGGTTGTGTCTCTCTTAATGACTTATCTACTTAAACATTGCATTAGTCAGTAGATGCTCTTGTATTCATAACTAATTTTGTTGTGTTTGACTCTTTAGTACCTTATATAATTATCTTGGTCCTATTTGTTTTGATGAATGATATTAAAATTTGATATAAATGATGGCATTCAAAAATGTGTTTTATCTATTATGTGGCTTAATTAAGGACTTTGTTGTGTTTTTGAAGTCTTGTGGCATTCATTGTTTATCATAAACAAGTCATGTCTTGGATTTATGCTAAGGTATTATTGGGGCCAAGACCCACCTTGGGCTTGGAATTAGTGGTAGTTGTTTCATTTTTATATTAAACTATAGGGTCATGGCATTGGTTCGTCACATGATGCCATTGAGTGAAGACTCTTTTAAAATGGTTTCTATGTTTTATTTTGGTCATTTTTTTGATTGAAAAGTCCTATGCATTTGGGAGGCTCTGTCAAAATATTGGGCATGGTAGCCAAGGGATATGAACATGTAATTAATTAAATGAGTTTTTCAAGTGCTGAAATTATAATTAGTCGTGTATCTTAATAACCATGCAATAATTTAGTAGAGTTTTTCTAGTGCACAATTTGGCTATATGGTTTGACTAGTTTTGGTTGAAGCATGTGTATTTCATGTGTGCTTTAGCATTCATATTTGGTAGTAACTTGGAATCCTATGAAAAAGGAGAAGCTCTCTTTTGTGGTTAATTATAAGAATCTAAGTAAGTGATGTATTAAATTTTGTGTTTCATTATTTTAGATTTTTTAATGGTGTGAACTAGTTTTGTTTATAGCCATAAAAATAGGTATATATATGGTGGCATGTACAATATTATTTATAGATAGAACCCTAACTGGTTAGAGTAGATTTAAATATTTGTTCTTTTTTCTGGGAGCCATTATACATCTTTGAAATGGTATGTTATGGGATTAAATTGTGAATAATTTTTGATATTTTCATGATTATTATTAGGGTTATTATCATGTAATTATTCCATTTTATGAAGGTCAAAACTATGAATTATTTTACTATGTTTTAGTTTGTATATTTATTATGAAGTTTTGAAACCCTAGTTGGGTCATTTAGTTTTTTAGGTAATGGTATTTTGTTATTATCAAACCCTGGTACACATTATGAAACTGTGGCCATGATTGGGGTCAATGGCATTTTTTATCCTTCAGGTATTTTGAAATGATCATTAGGGTTTTAGAAAAATAATAATTTATTATTATTTTGGTTGTATGATTATGTTTGACATACTTATATTTCATCATTTAGACATTATGAGTTGACTCAAGTTTATTAAATTAAGTTTTGATTATTTATGTGATTGTGGTCATAATGTTGGATATTATTCAAAGTCATAAGAGTTGACTTAGGTTTGGAAATTATGATCAGTTTTCTAATTTTATTATTATGATTTCATTTATAATATTACAGTTGTTTAATAGTAATTAAATCTTCTTCCATTTATGGTAAAGTTTATTTTGACATTTAAGGACCACTGCAATATAATGAAATGACATGGATTTATGAGTCATATTATATTATTCAAATAAGACATCAATCCTAAATAAAAAATATTGGAGGGATGAGAGATAGTCGTGATCGTGTGCCAAACTAATGGATCTTGATGATATGGAATAGCAATATATGGTTCGATTCTTTTAGCTACTGAGTTGTTTGTTTTATCAAGCTTAGTTTGATTCAACCATCCTTTCTCCACCAGTTCTCTACTACCCTTATCCATATCCAATAGATGGTTAGGGTGGTCTAGGGACACATATGGTTTGGATCATTTGGTTTAGTGAGTTGGGTTTAGATTTGTCAAATTGCATGGAAAAAATTGTTTATACACTTCTACTTCATCTTTGAGTTTTGAAAATTGGATATATATGAAATAAATTATTATGTAATTAATATAATTCATTATAGTTATAATATGATATAAGTTAATGTTATATTTATATTTCATATTCATATAAAACATGAAATATTGATCTATGGTAATGATTGGGGTTTATATTTATATTATCAATTTATCCTTTGTAGTATTAGTTATAAATAAAATTCCATAAATTTTTTGAGGGGTTTGATATTATGAACTTTAGTTATATGATATTAATATGTAGTTATAGCTAGTATCTTGTTATTGGAATAAGTAGATTTATAATGAAACTTCTAAAGCTAAATGTTTAACCTAGAAGGTTGATGATTTGTAATTGTAAAGTAGTATTGAATATTTAGCTATCTTAAAATATGAATATGTACTCAAATCCTTATTGTATTTTATTATTACTAAGTTAATGGCATTGAATTAATTGGATATTTAAGATTGTAGAAAGTTATTTTTTAACACAATTTCAAAGAGTTACTTGTGATATTATGTGAGACTTTTGATGCTAATAAGTGTATGAAGATTGGAAAGTAAGATTTTTATGTTTAAGATTACATCTCAAGTGGAAATTATGAATTCAAATTTTACCTTGAGTAATTCATATGGGATTATGATTATTATTATTGAAATTGGGTAATGTTATTAATCAAGAAAGACAATTTGTGTCGGTCATTATAATAAATTATTATGATGTAACTTGTAACCTTAATTCAAGAATGAATTTTCAATTACCTTAATCTATTCAAATATACATTGAAGATATGGACTAATTAATGTGATTCATTTTAAAATTATATAGAATAGATTAAATCAATAAACTTATATGTATTGATAAGATGAAATCCTTTATGTTTATAATATGGTGCTTAAATAGATTATAAACATCTTAAGACTTATACATGAAGGTTTTATTTTTTTTAGAATCTATGATAAGGGTTAAAATAAAAGAATTGTATAGTAATTAAAGTTATATAAATATTCTAATGATTATTAGAAACCAACCATTCCAATTGGAAACTAATAAATCACTGTTAAAGTGCAATGGACTTTTTTGGGACAAACCCTTATAATCTCTTCGAATTAAGTCACAAATAAGGTTACATAAATATTATTCATGTGATAGAAAAAAGCTGGAAAATAAGTTAAGTACGTAATTGCTTTAGAAATGAAATGGCTATTCCAAATCAAGGCATATTGTGATAGAGGATCATTTGCTCCATATTTGAAATTGACCATTAGAATATTAAACAATTTAATCTATATCTTTAGAATGAAAAGGAAGTCTAATTGAGCTATATTCATGGGGTTGGAATTGATAATTCTCCTTTGGAAATTAAGATCAAGAAAGTTATAGCCTAAAGTTTTAAGCAATAATGCTATGCATGATCTAAGGTCATAAACCTAAGATGAAAAGTTTTAATTTTTAAGAATGAATTTAATTGTAAACATAGTATAAGTGCAATTAGGTATTATAACTATTAAATAGTGTTAAGTCCCTTGAACTGATACAAAATTCATAATTGTAATGATTTTAAATGAAAGGATAACATTGTGCTAATGTTATAAGTCAAGTAAGATCCTTAAGTAGGTATGCCTTGACATGTTCTTGTAACCATCCCTTGTATATTGGTAAGATGTTCCAAAATGGAACATAATCATGGTTGTTGAAACATCTTATGAATAGTACACATTTACCTTAGGAATTTCATTCCCAACTTTTTCCTATAATTTTTGTGAATTGAAATGATGTTCCAAGGCTTTGTATTTCTTTCATAAATAGTCCTTTTTCATTGATCTTTGTTTTCTACTTATTAATTGGTAGATAGTGCTTAATAAAGCTTATTATGATGTTTTTTCTATTGAATAATTTTTATGGTCTTTCTAACAAAGAGTATACTATCACACTCTTATTCTAACTAGCAATGGACTAGTATAGGCCTGATCTAATCAAGAGTAGACTAGTACACTCTTTATCATCTTGTTTATGGTCCTTTGATCCCTTTTAGCATGTTTTGTTCTTTCCCCCCAATATTTTGGATTTCTATCCTTATGTATATTATCTTTTACACCAATATGGTCCTATTTAACCATTTTTGGAAAGAGATAAAATAGAATATCTTAATCAACTAAGGAGAAGACTATTCTAAAAAGGACAAAAATTAAATAATTTAGATTCACATATATTCTGATAAAGTGATGAATTATGTAAATATACTAAATATAAAAAGTATAATACCAAAATAGTGATTTGATTGCTTAAACATGAATAAGGAATAATACTTAGATTATTGAATGATTGATGCACAAGTAGATTGAAGAAATGTAGATGTATAAATGGTTAGGATGGTCCTCAACTTTGATTAATTAGATTATGGAAATTAGCTACCTATCAACATGGAAACTACCATCAAAATAGGGACATCAACATTGATGATTTTATCCTAAAATTAACACTTATATCCATAGTGAAGTATAAGTCCTTTTCTATAAATTCCACTTGTTCTTGTTAAGGTTCCCTATTTACTTATATATTGTTTGTTCAAATCATGTACACATGAACTAAATATCAATATTTATCTCAAAACCCTAGGTTATATAATTAGCTTATGATACCATGTAAAATAGGGATTAGTCAGCTAAAGTGAAGTAAAGCTAACATTAAATACCCCTCTATTAGTAAGTGTTACCTACATATTTGATATTGTGAAGAGGGCCTCAAACTAATTTAGTTCTCCCCTTGAGATAGGTTTGTGTGTGAATAGTTATGAAATATGGTATATACCAGTGCATGTAAATTGATATTTATTTTAAATGGAAAATAATTTTGATGGGATGTTCCTTGGAATCTCCAAATCTATAATAATACTGCTACTATGAATTATATAGAAATAGGAAACTAATTTAGCCTTTTACAATTTTACACATGTAAATCCGAAGTTAAATTAAAGGGATGAGATGTCTAAAGTAGTCAAATAATATGAAATTATTAATTAATAATTTACTATAGATTTTGACTTATTTTAAATTTATAAAAATATTAATAAATAGGCATAAATATATACTTGTCTAAAAAGTGTCTATTGAAGATGATTTGCATTCTAAAAACTAAGTTTTGGATAGTTCTGAGTGTCATCAACAAGATTCTATAATCTTTTTGCTCACTAGATAGTAGCACCCCATATCAATAGTACTACCATGTTGTTTTAGTATCCTAAAAGTGTTAGTAGTTTCTAATTCATGGGATATTTCCTAATTTATAGGATCACCTATACCTATGTTTTTAGGTTTTGTTCTTGTATGCACAAAACTTGAACTCTATGTTGTGCCTAGAAGACTTGATTTTGTATGCAAACCCTATTCCTCTTTGTAAGTATGGCATGAGAAATAATTATGTGTTCATTAGTAAGATAGGTTGGACATCCCCAACACCCCACAATGAAGATATTTTTGTACATACCAATAATCCAAAGAGGGATCAATTCCGATGTAGCTCTCCCACCTAGTGCTTGATGCAAGTGAAAAAGAGTTCTTTAATGAGAGTGGACTTGGATGCTTGAATGTGGTTAACCTTAAAATATTTAAAAACTAGGATTAGGGATATTATAGATTATATTATGAATAAGTAGGGTATAATAGGGATAAAATACCTTAATTTTACTCACATTGTCTTTGGTTTGAATAAGATTTTTCATATATTTTCCATCTAGTGAATAGAGTTTAATTAGACTTGTATTTATAGAGATATGTAACTTATTCAAAGAAGAGAATGTGCTTAGGCTAACCTTAAGAGGGGCACACATTTGGAAAAGTATCCATTTGATATATTTATGTCTAAGGATAGTAGTTCCCATTTGGGGACATTAGCACCATGTGGCTATAGTATCCCAAATGTGGCACTGTCCACTTGGTAAAATGCTAAGTAAGTTGGGTTGGGATTTGAGAAAGTTATCTTGGGACTATGTTTTGGCTGGCTATAGATATTTTTGGTCTACATAATGGATAGTTCTAGGGATAACATAGGATTAAGATACAAGTAACACTCTTAACATTGAAATATGACTTTTAGGTGATTATATTCCCCACCTTTATGTTAGAAATGTAGAAAATCAAAATGAATAGTATAAATGAATAATAAGTGTGCTTAAAATTACCTTAGAAGTGAATCCCATGTAGTTGAGTTTGAGTATGCAAATTTGGGTCTAAACATGTGAAATATTATCTAAAGAAATGAACTATAATGAAACATGAAAAAATTAGTCCTTACTTAGAAGGTGATTGAAAGCAACAGACTATGCTGATATAAAGTAGATAAGTAAAGTTGAGTAAAGAGAGAGGAAAGGAATGAATACACCTCATTGGGTATACAAACCAATACATGATCATAGTGACAACCTGTGCATGTGATTGTATATAGTGATCATATCATTAAATATCTTGTATTGAGTTGATGGCTTACTCAATCCTCATATGGGTGGCTCAAGAACTCAATATGGTTTTCACTCCATCATTGTCCACCCCTACTTGATGGATCCTTATCAATGAATATCTTAGATAAGAATGTTAGTGTGTCTAACCATCTAATGTGGGTGGCTTAAGAACTAAATTAGGCCATCATTCTATTATTTCCCACTCATGTGAAGTATATGCATCTATAATTGAACTATGCAAAGTGATAAAAATATCTAATTAAATAATCCAACTATGTATGTCAGTTATGTGGCACTCAAGAATGTGAAGCACTATAGATGGAGTAAGGCATGAATCTAGTGACAACTTGAAATGTGATAGAAAGTGTATACAACATAGATAATAAATTGAGTATCTAAGTGTCACACATATGCCCCAATCCAGTATCTAAGTATACAAAATCTTAATTGAGTATGTAATATCTAAATATGTGTAACTAAACTAAATGTGGGAGTGATTATTATGTTCATTATGCCCCTAAATCTGAGCAATGAGTATGAATCTAAGATAAAATGAGTGTATCTGAGTAAAATATGAACATAACTATCAAACATGTGATTATATTTGTATAAATATATACTATACTTGGTGTACTAGTCTAAATGATCTAGACTATCCTAAAGCTAGGGCTACTAAATAGTAACACTAGATACTATATATTAGCACCCTATGGCACTAGTGTCCCAATCTAGGTTCTAATGTTTACCTAGTCTAAAATTTGGGTGATCTGAATTATTATTCAAGACTCTATTTTTTCTTTTGTACCCTATGTCTAATTTTTGAAATTGAGCATATGTGTTGAAATTTATCTATGAATAGCAAAGTATAAGCCTAATCTCTATGAAAACCCCCTATAAATACCCCCTATTTTAAGTTTAGTTGTGAAATCTATGTATTAATTTCCCTCTAAATAATTATCTCTACAAAAATGTGTTATCTAGAACATGTGAAAGATATTCTAGTACAATGTACAAACATAAAATTAGAATGTAGATGAATCTAAGCATACGTAGGTAATGTAAAATATATGTTATAATATAGTATTTCACAAGGGTGTCAATATAGTTGTAATCAGTGTGTATAGTATCAAATCTAAGTAACTAACTATGGTGATGGGGCATGATGTCCATCTTAACACCTAAGTAGGAAGGGTAGATTCATGAGATCCCTCATGGCATTGAAAACTAGTATGTGTATAGAAAGAAAATATTAGTGTCATGGTGTAGAAGCATACACGTTAACATACGTATAAGCACATAAGGAATAAAAAAGTAGGCCAAATGGTTAAATACAAGAGACATAGGCACATGTCACTAAATCTAAGAATTAGGACATACAAGGACATGTTCAAATGTCCACATACACAAGTAACATGCAATTCTGGCTTAGATCCATGTAGATGGACACATTCAAATATATGCATATACAAGTAGGAATCACACATAATGGATATGGGCACATGTCCAAGGCATAAAAATAGAGAAGTGGTGTAGAGCCAAAGAACAATGGAATATTCAATTGACCTTGAAATAGAAGAACCATAAGAAACATAATCAAGTTTAATCTATGAAAACTAGGAATGAAAGCACGTATAACTGTGTAGTAAAACTCTATGTAAATGTAAATAAGTACATATGTTGAGTCTAACTAGTGATAGTTGGAAAAAAATTGAGTAATGAGTAGCAATGATCATTATCAAGATAAATCAATGCATAAACTAGCATGTCTAATATGCAAAGATATAACCTGGTAGTAACAACTATGTAGGAGATGCCCCTAAGTGGCTAGATGTATAAAATGTAGGAACTTTGATCAGTGTATATGCCACCAATGGTTAGATGATAACAAGTTTGAATCAGTGTAGTAGATTGAGGTCCTATATGTAATCCTAAATCACTTGATAAGAACAACTTAAGTAGATGTGTATGATAAAATTGACTATATTAGGATAGCTAACAATAAATAATATCTTGAAATTAGTATAATTGTAAACATACTAATACATACAATCTATAAAAAAAATATTTTTGAAATATGTTAATGTTTTTTTATTTTGACATGTTATATGTTTTTGGGTTTTTTTAGTATAAGCTATGGAAAAGCAAATGAAAATAAACTATGTTCAAGGAATGAGAAGAGAGAAGGAAGTATGTACAATATTATGAATCCTACTATATTATGAGTCTCATGGGAGACTCACTATCACCATGACCTTTGTCATATAAGGAAACTATGATCATGTGTGTGGTGTGAAAGGGAAACTATGAACCTAAAATCTATTGTGCTCTGTAATCTGACTCTAAAGTTGTTTGTGTGGTGATGCTATGATGTTGTGGCATTAGATATGATGTCATGTGAACTATAGGGATCTTAAGGACCCATTAGTTATAATTAGAAGTTATAGGTGATGTAGGTGACCTATGTTGAGAACCCCTAGACCCCAATACAATTACTCTCAATATAAACTAACTAGAGGAAGATCCTTTCTAATAAATGACATATCATTGATGTAGAGGTCTCTCTAGTAATGATCTCCATGGGGGAGTATGTGTGTGTGTACATATAATAGGATTAGACTTGGCCTACTCTAATGCCTCTACTCAACATTATGATTTATCTATAGGATTTGTGATCTTTACTATAACTGTTATTTTTGAAATACCTGGTGATGGTGATGGAACTATAATTGTTGTTTGTGTGGAAATTATAACTAAAAACTATGATGGAACTATGTATAGGATGGGTAAAGGATACTCATATGAGACACCCTCAACCTTAACCACCTAATTATCATGTATATACTTTGGGTTTTAGTGTAATATAGATAGGATGGCACACAATTGCTATAACCATGACCTACTTAATAATATATCGAATACACCTACACTAAGTACTATTAGTAACTGAGTGGCTATGTGTGTTAGTCATACTTGTAATGAAATCATAATATCCCTAATGGAGCTATGAATGTGGCCATTAAAACCACTAATGACTATATATATGGGTAATATATCCCTCTCTATGTATCTTAAGTGTTGTAAGAGTGTCATGGTGAACATTCTTATACTTGACACATTGTCAACCATAACATTCTGAATAGAATGATGGTCTATGCATGATTGTACGAAGATCACATATAAATATATGTTTTCATATACAATATCCTTCTCTAAAAATGTGATAAGTGGCATAGGTGGAATTGTAGTTTCATACATATCCATAATTTAATCTGGTGTATGTGTCTCTTATGTAAATGTGTGATAAGAATCTGGTGGTGGATGTGCTTGGTATGTATAGTGAAAACTTAATGTGCCCCCACATCATTAGATGTATGGTTTGGGAAAGGATATGAAAATATATTTAGTGTCTTAGCCTCTATTTTTTGGTTTTTTGGTTACTATATGGTATGCCAACATTAATAATATTAACCTCAATGAGATTTTGTATCTTGTGCTTTAGGATAATCCATCTTTTGTTTTGGTGGCCTATGCCCTTTGATACTCACAAAATGCATTTGAATCATAACTCTTTATAAGAGGCCATGGTGAATCAACCTATTCAATTGGAGGGAGATATATGACAATGTATTCTAATAGTATTTTTAAAACCTATGATGGTGACTCTAGAAGATTAGCGAAGACTCTACACTGAGGAAGAAATAAAACCAATTTCGAAGATAGCTCAGAAGCTACATTGACTATGTGCTTTTGATCACTTTTATTTTCTATGGTCCTTACCTTGTATCAAGGTTTGTTTGAAATCTTAATAGTTGATTTCAATCCATTTGTGTACTTGAGTTTTCCCATTTAAAAATAGCTTAACCTCTCTTTCTTTGACTATGTGGCACATATCAGTAGATGGAAGAAATTTTTTGAACAAGATAGTTTCATGCAGTTTTGGTAACAATCTTTGTTTAAATATATCCTAAAGCTCTATATCTACCATGGGGCTAGTCAATTTTGATAATATTATCTTTTATCATAAGACATAATCATCAATAGGCTCATTTAACTTTTTATTTAACTATACCACTTATGCATATGATATCTTAACACTAATGTTGATAGAGATGTGTAGTAGGAACATGTTGAATAAATGATTGAATGCCATGATTTATTTATTTGGTAAATCATATAACCATTATAGGGCATAATCCTTGAGACTATGTGGAAATAACTTCATAAGAAGATAATCATTAAACATATAGTCCAAGTATTCTATGTGAAAGGATATGAGGTGATTCTCTGAGTTACCCTTGTCACCATATAATATGAGCTTCAGTGCCATGAAACCAGATGGCAAAGGATTTACCACTATGTGATGTTCCAAATGTGTATTCAAGATAATTATGGAATCTAAGGCATGTAACACCTTAGAATATAAATTTTAAACCTCATTCATAAGGGATTATACATATGAATTAGAGGAACTAGCCACAAGTGGTATAGCTATCATTGATAGTTGAATAAAAATCTTGGGTCATGCTATCTATGTTGGTTGATTTATCCCCACTAGAGGTGTAACAACATTATTAACTAGATGGTTTGAATATTAACTATTATATGTCTTTTGTATTTATTCTTGAAGAATTTTTATGAAATCATTTTGTATATCCATATGTTTGGACACAAAGTCTTGTAACTATTTTTTATCAGTTTCATCAAATATATTATAAAATTATTCCATTGTAGTGTGGAAGGTAGTAAAAAATGTTTTATATATTTTGACACTTTTAAGAATAATAATCTATGTAAGATTTCAAAAATGAAATATTATAGAAAATTTGATATTTTTGTTGTAAAATCTAAATATATATAGAAAAAGATACAAACCCTAAGTGTGTTTAGGGTTAAGGTTTTTAAATATAAGGGTTATTTACACAAATTAAAATTATATGTAAAATAAATTAAAACCTAAAATCAAATTTATTTAATTTATCTACGTTGTCTAAAATAATCATAAAAACCAAAAGTATGAAGTTATAAATTATTACACAAAAATTTGGATTAATTCAAGCTAGGGTTTAAAGAAATATTCAAAGTAAGATAGGTTCACCACATGATTTAACCTTTTTGGATTTTACACTTGTAAATACTAAGTTAGATTAAAGGGATGAGATGTCTAAATCATTAAAATAATATGCAATAATTAAATACTATTTTTTATAGCTTTTGACTTCTTTTGAATTTCTAAAAATATTAATAAATAGGCATAAAAATAGACTTATCTAAAAAGTGACTATCATGGATGATCTCAACCTTCTAAAAACTAAGTTCTAGATAGACTTGAGTGTCATAAATAGGATTATATAATCTGTTTTCTCATTGGATAGTAGTACCCCATATAGACAATATCACCATATTGATGTAGTTTCCTCAAACTGGCAATAGTGTCACCTTTACAAGACTATTCATATTTTATAAGAGAGCATCTACCTATGTTTTTAGGCCATATTGTTGTGTGTATGAAACCTGAACTTTGTGTTTTTCTTGAAAAACTTGATTTATTATACGAACCCTAATCCTCTTTACAAGTATAGCATGGAGAAATAATTGTGTGTTTATTAGTAGGATAGGCTAGACATCCTCAACACTATGCTATGAAGAGATTCTCCTACATACCAATACTTTGAAAAGATATCAAGTGTGATGTAGTTATACCAAATAGTGTTTGATGCAAGTGTAAGTAAATT
This sequence comes from Torreya grandis, assembly GCA_037957365.1. NCBI lineage: Eukaryota > Viridiplantae > Streptophyta > Pinopsida > Cupressales > Taxaceae > Torreya > Torreya grandis. The sequence goes on along the minus strand of JARHVA010006629.1, from coordinate 314,217 downwards.
CTAGAATGAGAGTGGACTTGGATGCCTTGAATGTGCTTTAGATTTAAAATATTTGAAAACTAGACTTAGGGCTATTGTAGATGGTAGTATGAAAAACTAGGGTAGAATAGGGATCAAATACCTCAATTTTTCTCAACCTATCTTTTGTTTAAATAGGCTTTTGTATATATTTTTCATATAGTGAATATAGGTTAGTTAGACTTGTATTTATAGAAATGTATAGCTTGTCAAACTAAGAAAATGTGCTTAGGCCAACCTTAGGAGGGAAAAATGTTTGAAAAAGTATTTATTCATGAGTGTTAAGTCTAAGGATAATATCATATATTTGGGGGCACTAACACCATGTGATTTTAGTGTCCCAATTGTGGTACAAATGTCCACCTATCATATCACTGAGCAAGTTGGGTTGGGATCTTAAAGAGTTCTCTTTAGACTATTCTTTGGCTAACTTTAGGTGTTTATGGTTAGTAAAATGGATATAAAAGTGTGCCTAAGGATATAAGATAGGTATATGGATAAAATAGGAATAAACTAACTCAAGCGACACTCTTAGCATCCAATTACCACTTTTAGGTGATTACAGGAAGAATAGGGAAGTTTTACAATCTTTAGAGGTGATTTTAGATATATGTGTGCTTGAAAAGTACTTGATATTGATTAATGATAATTAATGGTATTTGACTTGTATTTAGACAACACCTTTTGAAATTATCTCATTGGAGGGTTAAATAACACTATATGTCAACCCATACATGTTTAAGATTTTAAAATTTAAGTGTTTGTGGTAGGGATACTATTGTTAAAACTAAGAATTTAGTATCAATTATAGTGTCCTAATATTAATTGTCGTGTCTAAAATAATAATAAAAATTTAAAGATATGTAACTAATACTGAAGGATATATATCATGTTTTAATGATACTATGGGAAATAGGTGTGTTGGGTAATCTAAATATTTGGTCTGACTATAAGATAATCATTTAGGCATCATGAGATGTAAAATGTAAGATTTTAGACAATGGGAAGGTCTTGGATAGAAGGGTTTATCCATGAGAGATATTTTCTAAGTGTATAAGACTATTTTATAATATAAAATCTAGATTTAGCATCTACATCCCCCTGTTAAATCTAGTAATGCATATGAATGAAATTAGTAGGTTAAAGGAAAATAAATACATATGTTGGTGTGTATAACACATCTTACTTCAACTTGAAGCCTATTTGATTTTTTTATTTGTGTATTAATTACAATAAATAACATGTTTTAGCATAATTTTTGCATATATTCTAAAATTTTAAATAATTGAAATGCTTGAAATAAAAGAGAGTAAAGGAGTACATATGTTTTTGGAAGAAATCATGTTGCCACTTGGTAGATTGATTTTATAATTATTAACATGCAATTTAGAATGGATCACCAATTTTACAATCTCAAGGTGGTGAATACCATATAGACACATGTAGAAGGAGTCCCACAAAGTCAGGTCTCCCCAAGGTCTATATCTACTAGGCCATAATGCATTGATCTTAACTCAGATGTGCATTATGGACTATTCTAGCTAAGGGGTCTGCTAGTGGTGAAATATTCCATCGTATTTTATTCTTAAGCAAACTAGTTGGAATTATGGCTTCATGTTTTGCTCAAATGGATTATAATTATATGTTGAAAACCATAAATCATGCACATACATTTTTCAAAATTATAATTTAGGGTTCTATTTAAAAATAGTTAAAAATTTTAATTTTAGGATTTCATTAACTCAATAATTCAAAAAATATAAGAATGAAATAGAAAAATAAATCAAGATAACAATCCATAAATAGATTGTTATTGAATGAAACCCTATTTTAATATATTTGATATAAAAATATAGAAGATAATGGGGAAAGAGATAAATCCTAAAATAAGGAGGAATAATTTGTATTTCTCAATCACATGAATAAAAAAATTAGTCCTTGGTTTGATCCACATATGCACAATCAAACATAATAATGATGTGAGCTTTGAAGGGAAACAAAAAAATGAAGAAAAAACCACAAACACCATTTTAACTATTTAGATTTAAAAATAAATCCATTATATTTTATTAATCAAATTATTGATGCTAACAATCCATTATAGTTCATTGTGATCCAATGATCAAAGTTTCATCAATTTAGCTAAAATGTTACAAAAGAGGGATAGGATAAACTCAAAAAATAAGTGATTGACTCTTAAGTGTTTTGGAACAACAAAAATACAACATAAAAATGACAAAGGTTTGCCTACTTAAAGGAATTTATAATTATCAATTAAGTTAATTTCCTACCAAATTCCATCCTTCACTTTTCTAATCCCACAACTTTTAATTTTTCCTCCATTTTAGCCTGCAAAAATATAAAAATACAAGTTAATTTTTGTAATTAAAATCTCTAAAATAAAATTAGAAACTTAAGAAATTAAAATATAATTGCACAAGAATAATTTTGAGAACACAAGGCCCCATCAAATTAGCATCAGAGTTATCTTTCCAAATACTTTAATGGTTTTGAAAGCAAGATTATGGGAACCAAGTTATAGTTGAAAAAGCACTAGGAGGTCTAAAAAGGCACCTCAAAGACTTATTCAGGTTATAAGAAGTACAAAAATTAGTTGAGATAAGGTTTTGACTTGAGTGGAATTGGTTGAAATTTAGGTTTCTAGAATTTCCATGGTGGAAAGATATTTTCAATGATGTAAGCAATTAATAAAATAGGTCTATAAGGAAAACTTTATGCCCCCTAGAATGGTAGGAACTCTAGGTAAACTAAAAGGGAAAAATGGACCTTGAGATTCAAATTTCACATTGAGGTGGACTTTTTGGCAATTTTAAAATACCAGTTCTAATTAGGATTCTAAATATTGAATATAATTAGGGTACCTTTTAGTCCTTTACAATAACTATTCATCAGTTATTTCTATTATTACTAGATGTTTTGGTGAGAAAAATAAATTTTTAATCTTTAGGCGGTATATATACACATAATATTTTCAAATTTTATCAATTACTAATGATTTCTCTCTTTTAGGAACCCATTGAGTCTCAATATCTCTAAGTGCATGCCTTAAAAGGTGGATGAAGAAAAGGGTGGGAAGACCATTAGTTCTTCAAAAGATTGTTGTCCCCTATAACACCACTTTTTATACATCCAATCATCTCCTAAACACTTCTCTAAGCCTTGTATCCTCTCTTGCACACTCATAAAAGCATTTACCATCTTCATTATCCCCTTCCTAAGATTAGAAACCTTTTTGATAGTTTAAATTATGCTATCTACCCCATCAACCCTATCCTCAAATTGATAAATGATATGAATGATCTAGGTTGGCCCCTAGCCAAACAAAACCAAAACCTAATTTCTTTTATCAATAATGATATAGAGTCAATTGGGCTAAACTTATCAATTAAAATTTCATAAAGTTTTAGGTTTAGATTCATATATATACACATTAATTTTTCCATTTATTATAGATATAGTAGAGTTAATTATTCATTTGGGCTTCTTTATAATCTACTCTTCTACCATTCTAATTCAAGATTTATATTTCATGATTTACACTTGGAGAATAATCTTATCTTGTGGAAAAGTCTTGGATGCTTTGGCCTTTCTTACTGATCCTTTGAAACTACAATAACCTATTATGAATCAAATTTGTCCAAGGGAGATATTGAGTCTTGATGGGTTCATTTTCAAGGTATCTCTAACTTTACTACTCTAGTAAATAGAAGTAACATAAGTAATGGATTTTGAATATATTGCTCACTCCATGCATTAGGGTTTTACCTATACATATATTAATTAGGATTATATTATAATTTTTACTTTTATGTTTAATAACACCCACTTTATGCCACAAGTTTTGCTGATCCATAGATTAGATTTTACATTTATTTGCATATATTTTATGAGTATGAAAACATAAGACATAGTTAAGGTTATTCCATCATGTTTTTTGAAAAGAGGATTTGGAACCTTCTCTAGTGATGTCATTGTGGTAAAATATCCCTTGGTTAGGTATAGTGGATCCATATTAGTCATGACCCCTAATATATAATGTATCAACAATCGAAAGTGTAAGTAGAATTTATCTTCTCTAATCTAGGATTGATTAATAGATCGATTACATTTCCATTTATATATATTTTGGTGAACCTGATGTAAACCAAACCCCTGTAGGTTTTATTTCACACTTTCATTTTGTCATTATATTATATTTTTATATTTTTTAAGTATTGTATCAAAGCATTAAATATAGTTATAATAATTCCATTGTGAAAGATTCATACATGGTCACTCTAAAATGACTATCTTGTATTTATACAAGTCTTAGCCAAATATAGGTTACTTAATTGATCAGTTTGGAATAGTGTTTTTTTCAAGTTCTAGATTTGTATACATAGTCAAAGTAGTCGAATATATTCATAACTCTCTTCTTTCAACATATCGATACACAAACATAGTCAAATCATTCAACTTAGTTCTCAACTTATTCCTCAACACAGAGGTTTTGTAAACTCCATCAAACTTGTCAACTCTATTAGAATAATTTTGAATCAACATTTGAGCATCACAACATCATGTTCTTCAATATGATCATATTCAATCCCATTAAGGTTTATTATTTATCTCTTTATCATTTCATTTTTTATTCCTTCAATACTATTCTTCACAAGTTTATAGTCTATAAAATTATAGCCCTACAACTAACTAGGTTGACCCCATCAACATAGTTTTTTATCCTCACTTATATCTTGAATACAAATTCAACCTATTCAACTATGTTCTTATATATCTTTCTTCTATAGAATAGTAGTGACCTAGTCAACTCTATTTTACACTATTTGCATATAATGTCTCTTGAACTAACTCTATACTCTTCATATTCAAAGAATTAACCTCTCTTTTCTAATAATTAATTCATATTTATTTTTTATTGCTTTCATGCTTAGAGAAACAAAAATAAATTAAATAGGTGGTTTTTTAATTTACCGATATAGTCACACTATTTTTTCTCTTTTTCACACACTTCTAAATCACTTTATATTCAATAAGGATTAAACATTTATCTTCCCAAGGTCTACCTATTTAGATTTCATCACCAAGCGGGGGTCAAGTTGGTTTTATGGCCAACTATAAATGCATGATTGATGCTATATATTATAAATTCACCTGAAACCCTTATCACCACAAAATTGTGAAGTGAGGGGGTAGGCCCCAATACAAAGCTAGTACCATCACTAATACAAATACATTATAGCCTAAACTACTTGAAACTAGCCTTATATTACTTTATAGTTTGTCATTACAGCCAAACTCCCTATCACATTAAAATTAAAATTCATTATAACTTAATAACACTTAGGATGACAAATTACTTTACATTTACTTTCTAGTTATTGCTTGCTCTTTGATCATTGTCTGTTGTATTATAAAAGTTACATTTATTAGAATTGGTTCAAGTTTTGTGTTGTTTGTTCCAATTGGATCAAGTCCCATTGATCCACTTTCTTGTGTGCTTAATTTCATTTTCTTATATATTCTCTTGAAAACCCTTTCTCTATTTTAGAACACTATCATTTTTTATGACAAAATCTCTTATAGATTGTTAAGCCTCTCTAGTTATAATACATAGTTGGCCTATTTTCTTGTGTCTCTTTATCTCCCTATTCATTCACTTGTCTAAGTAGTACATAGTCAATCTATATGGGTGTGTTTTCTTATTTTTAGGCTTGTTCCCTATTAAATAGTATATTATCAACCCATATGACTTTGTATCACTTTAGCCTACTTCAATTTCATCCCTTATAGCACACAATAGACCATCTTGATCATTTCCTCTTATTTTCCTATTCTATGAATTTTCTTCACTAACTCTATCAACCTATTCGAATTTGTACCTATTGGCCAACATTATTCTCTACCTAAATGACTCTATCCCTATTTTTCATTCTTGTTTTCTAATCTTAGATTCTTTCTTCAAACATCATGAAATAACTTATTATAATCTTCTTGGCCAACTTAAATCTATATATACACTATATGAAGTGTTCTTCTATTCCTATATTTACTTCCCAATAGGATCCTCACTCTTGGAGTACCTCTTTCCCTACCTCATCTTTCAATTTCAACATGGTTTAAATCACTTAAATAGATGATATTGATGGATTGGATAATTTTCATACCTATCAAGATAATTCCCATCTTTAAACATCTCACCATAATTTATGGGAAATTTACACAAGTCTATCTAATAACCCCACTATAAATATACCACCCCACAAGGAATAAACCACTTAACAATCCTTCCTCTAATACCAATTCTAAGAATCCTCCTACAAACACCAATCCACCAATTGATACAACCAAGATTATTTCACAAATATTGGAGTAAATAAACACAATGAAAACATTTAACACCTCACAAATGCTATACCAACATCATTTGATCCACATGGATAATCAACCTCCTATTATTCTCCCTCAGCATAATCAAAACTTTATTCCTCCACCTCTTAGAGATTTCAGTGGGAATGTCATCCCTAAATTATCATGAAAAATAAGATGCTTCAACACATCAAAAATGAGCCATTAACCCCTTTCATTAATTATATTGATATTGGTAATATATCTCTAGCTATTAGATATAATGGGACTAAATACACTACATCTTTTATTCAGGCATTTGAAAATCTTTACAAAGAGTGGACCCAAAATAATACTTTCATTACAACCAAACTTTTAATTAGAAGTTTCACCATTGATGTATTATAATGGTATAACCAACCTCCCGAAAATTATATATGTAAACTAGAGGATTTACTTAATCATATGGTCAAATATTTTCAACAAAATGATCTTCCTAAAATTTACCTTAATCATTTCATCGATGTTAAGCAATCTCCCACCGAATCAGATCATGATTTTATCAAATGATGGAATGTTTGCACTCACAAGGCCAATCATAACATGATTAATGACAAATTGTTTAAACTCTTTATAATATCATTAACACTTTCAATACAAGGTTCAAACTTTTTCTCCTCAAATGTTAAATGATGTTGTTGATCAAGTTATATGCCAAGACTTCTTAATGAAATAGTTTGAGACTAATACTAAAAATCATTAAAGGATATTTTCAACATTTAACTAATGTGATAACTATCAATCCTCTTCAACCCAAACTATGCATGGCCAAATATAACAATCCCCAACCTTCTCACATGCCATTAACTATGCATGAAATGAAATAATTATTATCACCATCTAAACCATTCACTTACCCCAATAATACCCTAAAATAGTATGATCCTTAATCAATTTTTTTGGTTCCACATCGATATAAGAAATTCCCATGAAACATGTAGAGGGATTATAGAAAATTGTATTTTCTTTATGCTTGGTTATTCATTCAATCATGATTCCATGATTCAACTCTATCATCAAGATAACATTAATGCTTTTCAAAAGAGATAATATCTGAAAGCTTCTTATTCTAACAAGCTAGAATATTTATCCACATCTAACCCTCAATAAGACAACAAGGATATTTGTCTAATTAAAACCAATTATGACCAATATTAAACTAATTCCCAATTATAATCATGGCTCAAGTCAATTATCAATTTAAACTAGCCCATAAAGATCCCATCACCAAACCTAAGAAACCATATTTGGAAGATAAACTTCTCAATGATACTAATACTACTCATTTATATTTAGAAACTGATGTGGAACCATCTCCTTCTTTTGAAATTTCAACCACTTCTCTTCCTCTTAAACCTATTTTACCTTTTAATCCTCATGTTAGTTTATCTTCTTCAAAAACCCTTTAGAACTTCCTTTAAGAACTCAACTCTATGCCTTGAAAAATTCCTCTCATGGATTTAGTTCATATGTTTCCTTATCATCATAATTTCCTCATCAAAAAAATTTAATAAATTTAATAATCACATCATTTAGAAGAGGAACCATCTTCTCATGAGCCTCAACCAGCTAAAGTGTATACCATTAAATCCATTTGTCCTTGTTAAAACCCCTCCATAGAGTTCCTCAAAGAAGACATGATAAATGATGAGATCCTATTTCGATCCATTGATCTACCCCTCTCTATTAAAATAGATATTAATACCACACTCATTTGAAAAGTCATGGACATATCTATGGCTCATCCAACATCTTATCTATAACAAAGATCATCTCAAACAAAATCATTTAACATGTCATGGATTTTAAAAATATAATAAAAATCAACTTGGTTTTATTTGGCCCCCTCTTACTATTTTATCTAAGACTATTCAAACTCAACATATGGTCCTTGATTTACCATTATATAAACACATACTCCTAGGATGCCCATGGACATATCTCATAAGGACTATCACCTCTTTCGGTATCTAATGTATCAAGTTACTTCATAATGGTAAAAGGTATAAACATGAATCCAATCCTAACCCATGGAGTATTCAATTCCTTAATCCCAAATCTCAATATCATATTACCAATATTTTGAAGATTAATAGTGCCATTTTACCTAAATTTGTAAATATGTATCTAGCTTTACATATCACTCTCGATAGTTCTAATTATGATGAGCCTAATGACTTAAAAAATACATGAAATACTAATAAACTACCTCCTTACATATTTGATTGGTTACCTCCATCCTTATTACCTCTTGATCACATGATCCATCTCATCAATGAGATCACTAATTTCCCTCTTAGATGATATGCCAATAAGCATCCTATAAAAAATATGACTTCACGTGTAATGATTATGGAGTTGATAAATTATTTAAATATCATTTAGTCATTTATCCTTCTAAATGAAGTTATTTAGGCATCTCACCTTTTGAAATTCCTATTAAATCATAGGCATGTACAATTTATCCAACTTATGTTGATAACTACATCATGGTCCAAGATCAATCACGAGACTTGGATGTTCAACATTGTTAGAAAACTTTATCTTAAATAAATTATTTCCAAAATGATTTTCATACCATTACCTCATTTTTTTAGTTAGCACTTGAAGGTCATGTACCTCCTACTAATTTTCCACTTCTTGATACACCCTTATGGTAGAACATATCTTAACTCTCACACATCTAGAACTCCTAGCATATTCTATGCCTCCTATGACACTAGTCATTCTATCTTCTCCTATACTCATTAATAATGTTAAGAATAAACCAATTTAATATCATCAATATTCCTCTCTAGTTACACTTACTCATGAGATCACCCTTGATGCCAAGGCCATAGATGTACACCAAATACATTTTGACTGTGATTTCCACATTAAAAAAATAATTAATCTTGAAGTAGATGTGGAATATTATGGATTTATTCCTATTTTTTATAATGATTAAGCCATCCTTAAATTTTTCCATTCTCGAGAAAATTAACTCCCATGGAAACATCATAAATTTAGGAATTTCAATAAAAACTCCCCTCATTTTAACAACTTCATTGCTAACATTGATACAAAAACATATCACATTTCCCCTCTTCCTAACACGTAATATTATTTTCAAGATGGAAATGTTATGACTATCAAGGAAACTACAATAATTTAATATAATACCCCTTTATGCCCTAAACCTATAACAGTCTCTCAAGAACTTACACCAACTGAACATAATAGCTTTACTTTATTCTTTGATAAGTATCATGATACTTTCTCTTGGTCCTATAAATATATGCCTAGCATTGATCCTATTATCATGGTGCACAACATCATCATGCATCCTAATACCAAACCCATGAAATAAAAATATTAGAAAATTTCCCATGAAATTTCCAATTTATGCCATAAATGAATCATTAAAATTTTGGATTTAAAATTTATTAAACCTACAAAGTATTTTGAATGGGTCTCAAAAATTATCCCTATTATAAAAGAGTAACCATGGTCATTATAATTAAATCAATTTTCATAACCATAATTTTACTTATCCCAAGGACAACTTTCCATTACCTTAGATAGATGCCATTATTGATTCCACTACTGGATATGAAATGTTATCCCTCATGGATGTTTTTTAAGGCCATAATCAAATTCATACCACTCCTAAAGACAAACATAAGAGAACTTTCACCATAGAATGGGGAACTTATTACTATGTTAAAATTCCCTTTGGCCTTCAAAATGGTAGAGATACTTATTAGTGGGATATGACCCACATTTTCCATGACCTTATCTATAATATTGTGGAAACCTATGTGGATGATCTCATCATTAAATATATAATATATAAAATTCATATTTCAAATCTTACTATCATCTTTGATTGCCTCATCAAATAGAAAGTTAGATTAAACCCATATAAATGTGTCTTCAGCATCATATCTAGAAAATTGTTAGGTTTCATAGTCTCTCTTCATGGTATTGATGTCAATCCCACTAAGATGAATTATATTATCAACATTATCATTCTTAATTCTTTTCCAAATATTCATATTTACTTGGGAAAGCTTGGGGAATAAGATGATTTAACACTAAAATGGCTTCTCGCATCTATTCTATTAATTCCCTTTTAAAGCAATGTAATGGTCTCAAATGGATGTATCATTCTCAAAAAGTGTTTGAAAATATGAAAGAATAATTATTTCATCCACCCACCCTTTGTCCACCTTCCAATGACCATCCTTTAAAATTGTACACTTCTTCCAAATTCGTATCAGTTGGGGTAATGCTTTCCCAACAAGATCATACTAGAAGAGAGTATGCCATCTATTATATCAACCAAGGTTTCTTTGATTATGAAAAAAATTATACCAAAGTTGAATGTGATTACCTCACTATATATTTTACATCTAAAAACCTTTGTCATTATATGCTTTACCAAACCACTTATTTTATCATTCATTTGTATCCACTATGTCACTTTTTCTCTAAATCCTTTCTCCGTAGAGATATAATTAGTAAATGGATGGTCCTTATAATGGAATTTTATCATCACATTATCATGAAAAAAATATCAAAGGATAAATCATTGCTGACCAACTTAAAGTAGATCCCATACCTACTACTAAAAACCATCAAGATAGTCTACCTGATGATAATATCCTCTATATTTAAGGCCTTAATCAAGTTATATCTCTTAAAGATTACTTCCATAATTTAACTACTTATCTCCACATAAGTAATCAAGTAGATTCACATTGCATTCTTGAAAATACTAAATCTAAGGTATTAATCAGACAACATCTTGAAATCAACATTAATTTAGATGAAGACACTTGGACCTTTCATTTTGATGGTGACAAATGCCTTCAAGGAGTTAGATTAGGTTGCATACTCAAAAATACTCTTGGTAAAATTATTCATTTGGATTTTTTCTTATATTTGATGTTACTAACAATATGTTAGAATATAAAGCATTAATCCTAGACATGAGATTGTCACTGGACTTAGATATTACATATCTGCATGCTTTGCTTAACTTGCAACTCATCTATCACTAGGTTAATGGTGATTATCAATGTAAAAGTGACAATCTTATTGATTATCATCAAATAAACACTACCCTTTCCAAATAATTCACTTATTTGATCTTTAAACCCATCCCTTGAGATCAAAAATATATCTCCAATTCATTTGTTTATTTAGCATCATTATTTCATCTACACTAGGTTCTTACTAATTCAACCTTTCTTATTCAAATAATAAAGCCCCATCTTCCATTAAACTATAAGATTAACTTATCCTAAATATTGAGGCTATCACCATTTGATAGAGATCATGATACAAAGACATTATCCAATTCCTTTAACATCAAAACTATCCTCCTAACATGGATTCTCAAGAAAAAACACAAATTTTCAAAAAAAGATAATAAATGTCTTTAAATATAACATCCTTTATTATCATAACACTAAAGGTACCCTACTCTACTATGTAATGAATAAAGAGGTTCCTCCTCTGCTTTAACAAGCACATGAGGGTATTTATAGTCATCATTATAATGAACATGATACAACATATAAATGGGATACTTCTAGCCTACTCTTGAAATATATGCCAACAAGTTTGCTAAAAATTGTAGTCCTTACAAACTTCATGATGATCTAATTCATTTACCACTAGTTGATCTCCAAAATGTGGGATCTCCTTGGCCATTCTCGATGTGACAATTTTATCTCAAATCTAAACTAACTAGATCACAAGATGGGAATGCCTTTATCATCAAAACTACTAAGTATTTTACCAAATGGGTGGAATCTATTCCTCTTATCAATGTCACTATAACCGCCATTTCTAAATTCATCCTCTATCAAATAATTTTTTATTTTGGAGTTCATCATACTATTAGTTTTGATAATGGTGGCATTTTTAAAAATAAATATGTGAAATAAATTTATGTTAAATTGAAAATATCTCAAAAAATTTCCACACCCTATCATCTATAATGTAATGGCCAATCATAGGTCACTAAATTTTTTCCAACAAAATTCTCAAAAATACAATCACCAAAACTTGCACAGATTGGCATATTCATTTGTATCCTACTCTTTGGTCCTATTGCACTAGCATACACACTACCACTAGGGTAACACCATTTTCACTAGTTTATGGTCATGAATATGTCCTCCAATTAGAAGTTGATATTATATATATTTATATATGTTTATGGTATCATAAATTATGAATAATTATGTGAATCTTTCCTTCATGATCTTGATATTTTTAATATACATTGTCTATCTGCTCTACAACACAATTACCAATACAAGGCTCATATCGCCAAACAATATAATTAAAGGGTTAAAGTCAATAGTTTTAATGATGGTGATCTCATCCTTAAATTAGATTATATACATGAAAAATAAATTAAATATTACTAGAAATGGTGGGAACTTTATTTAGTAAAATACATACTTGGTCCTATCACCTATCACCTCCAAACTAATGAAGGCCATATTTTCAAAGAGCCCACCAACGCACAATTTTTGAAAAAGTAATTTGATTAGTTCTTTCCCTTATTATCATGCCTCCTATATGATATCCTAATAACACTTTTTATTGGATTTATACATAAGTATCACTTTATTTATCATTCTTCTCTTTCCTTAAACCTTAGTTCTTTCATTTGGTCATTTGGTTTCTTTTTTATCATGAAATGCATTATAAAGATATGGATAAGAATTGATCTTCCTCATGAATTTATTTTATTAAATATTTAGTTTCTAATCATTTTAGAACCCATTGGGTTTTGTTTTGTGAGTTACAGTGTAATACCATGGATAGGACCAAGCCTTACTAAAAATACCATATTTGTCATCTTTATTTTTCCCATGCTTTGTTCATTCTCTTGGGTTTCTATTTTATGAGTGACAATGTGAGAACATGTATATGACCATGCCCTTATCATAAATATGCCGCCTTTATTTAATTTAGTGTTCCTTTTATATAATGTCAAGTAATGGTTACAAGTATATGATCCTTTGTTCTCAAATTTAACTTATTCTTCTTTTGTAGATAAAATATACACAAAAAAATATGTTAACACATTTTCCTACACATTCAAACATTCTTATGATAAATAATAACACTTATCTATCATTGTATCCCTTTTTTCACCTTTGTCACATTCTTTATGATTTTAAGTAATTAAAATTATTTTATGTTTCATTCCTCTCGATTTCCTTTCCTTTTATTCCACTCTAGATAAAATAAGGTTGAAGTCAAGATATCACTTTTTAATTCACCTAAATAAACAAGACTCTTAGATACCTTGCTCTCTAAGTTATCTTTCTTACAAACCAAGTCAAAAGTTTTCATATGATAGTCATCTTTCACACCCATGTTTGGTTCTCCAAATCCATATACAGGAGGAATAGAAAAATCCATAAAATGTTAAAATCCAAATCATTTGAAATAAAATACAATGTTTAATAGGTAACATAGAAATTCAAAATTTAAAATCACACCAAAAGACATGATTAATTACACATATCCTATCTCCAATCGAATCTCAAAAAACATGAGTGGCCTCATGATAGTTATCAGGTACTTTGGTGTGTGTTAAGAAAATATATTGGAACAGAAGAAATCAAAATAATCTATAGTGCTACCTAATTTCTCAATCACGTACCCAATGTTCACAATAGATTGATGACTCCATAATGGGTCCTAAATAATAGGGAACACATTATGGGAAGGTATGTTCATTTTAATTTTCATTCATATATCATTGATGGGATGGTATATATACTATATTCGATGACTTAATATTTTTTTGGCTAGGGAAATTTATTTAGAGTCCTTAATGTCAAAATTCATCTTATTTTGACAAACCTAATTTAAGTGTCTTCACTTTGATAAATATATTCTCTACGTTTATTTTTCCTTAATTTTCCCCACCACCCATGTCATTTCCCCCCTTGATACGAAGTTTTGATTATAAATTTATTTTCCCACTTCTATGTTTATTCTTCACATCTTAAAACATGCTATCACTACTTTGTTTTGAGTGTTATTTATCCTTAAAATGAAACAATATGTTTGAGTGACTATGGATTTCTCTCTTTACACTATTGTTTTACATTTATATAATTGATTTGGTTTGTTTGTACATGTTACATTATTGTACCATCCCCTTTTTTATACAATTACATCTATTTGTACCTTTTTAGTACTTTTTCTATTATTGAGAGAGATTGACATGTTAATTCTCACTCACCAATGTCATTTTCCCTCTCATGCACCTTTTTGATTCATGATTAAGGATTTTTATTTCTCACTCATCAATGTTTTTTTACCATTTTTTTTATCAATTTTTATTTATGTAAAGAGTGTTATTTTGTTCACACTGATGCTTGATTAGCATTTTTGACATGTATCGTTGGTTTGACTTGGTATGTTTTCCTTTCTTACTTAAAGTTTACTTGTTTTAGTTTTTTGGTCTTCTAGTAGCCTTGGATTTTTATTTACCTAATTTACTCTAAATTTTGACTCGATCATTTTGTCCTAAGTGAGAATTTACCACCCCACATCTATTAATGTTGGACATATATTAATGTGACATATCTTTGGCTCATCCAACATCTTATCTATAACAAGGATCATCTCAAAAAAAATCATTTAACATGTCATGGATTTGAAAAATATAATAATAATAAACGTGGTTTTATTTGGCTCCCTCTTACTATTTTACCTAAGACTACTCAAACTCAACATATGGTCCTTCATTTACCATTATATAACAACATACTCCTAGGATGCCCAAGGACTTATCGCATAAGGATTATCACTTATTTTGGTATCTAATGTATCAAGTTACTTCATAATGGTAAAAGGTAAAAATATGATTCCAATCCTAACCCATGGAGTATTCAATTCCTTAATCCCAAATCTTAATATCATATTCCCAATATTTTGAAGATTAATAGTGCCATTTTACCTGAATTTGTAAATATGTATCTAGATTTACATGTCACTCTTGCTAATTCTAATTATGATGAGCCTAATGACAAAAAAAATACATGAAATAGTACTAAGCTACCTCCTTACATATTTTATTGGTTACCTCCATCCCTATTAAATCTTGATCACACCATCTATCTCATCAATGAGATCATTTATTTCCCTCTTCCATGATATGCCAATAAGCATCCTATACAAAATATGAGTTCACATATAACGATTATGGAGTGGATAAATTATTTAAATATCATTTATTCATTTATCCATGTAAATTAAGTTATTTACGCATCTCACCTTTTGAAATTCCTATTAAATCATAGGCATGTACAATTTATCCAACTTATGCTGATAACTACATCATGGTCCAAGATCAATCACGAGACATGGATGTTCAACATTGTTAAAAAACTTTATCTCAAATAAATTATTTCTAAAATGATTTGCATACCATTTCCTCATTTTTTTAGATAGCACCTGAAGGTCATGTACCTCCTGCTAATTTTGCATCTTGATACACCCTTGTGGTAGAACAAGTCTTACCTCTCACACATCTAGAAATCCTATCATATTTTATATCTCCTATGACACTAGTCATTCTATCCTCTCATATACTCATTAATAATGTTAGGAACAAACCAATTTAATATAATTAATATTCCTCTCTAGTTACATTTACTCCTAAGATCACCGTTGATGCCAAGGCCGTAGATGTACACCAAATACATTTTGACTATGACTTCCACATTAAAAAAACAATTAATCTTGAAGTAGATGTGTAATATTATGGATTTATTCCTATTTTTTATAATGATGAAGCCATCCTTAAATTTCTCCATTCTCGAGAAACTTAACTCCCATGGAAACATCATAAATTTAGGAATTTCAATAAAAACTCCCCTCATTTTAACAACTTCATCGCTAACATTGATTAAAAAACATATAACATCTCCTCTCTTCCTAACATGAAATATTATTTTCAAGATGGAAATGTTATGATTATCAAGGAAACTAAAATAATTTAATATAATAACCCTTTATGCCCTAAACCTATAACAGTCTATCAAGAACTTACACCAACTGAACATAATAGCTTTAGTTTATTCTTTGATAAGTATCATGATACTTTCTATTGGTACTATGAATATATGCCTAGAATTGATCCTATTATCATGGTGCACAACATCATCATGCATCCTAATTCCAAACCCATGAAATAAAAATATTAGAAAATTTCCCATGAAATTTCCAATTTATGCCATAAAGGAATCATTAAAATTTTGGATTTAAAATTTATTAAACCTACAGAATATTTTGAATGGGTCTCAAAAATTATCCCTATTAAAAAAAAGTAACCATGGTCATTATAATTTACATCAATTTACATAACCATAATCTTACTTATCCCAAGGACAATTTTCCATTACCTTAGATAGATGCCATTATTGATTCCAGTACTAGATATGAAATTTTATCCCTCATGGATGGTTTTTAAGGCCATAATAAAATTCATATCACAC
The DNA here is from genome assembly GCA_037957365.1 of Torreya grandis. Classification (NCBI taxonomy): domain Eukaryota; kingdom Viridiplantae; phylum Streptophyta; class Pinopsida; order Cupressales; family Taxaceae; genus Torreya; species Torreya grandis. The sequence goes on along the minus strand of JARHVA010006629.1, from coordinate 297,250 downwards.
CTAAATACCAACATACAACAACTTTCACCATAAAATGGGACACTTATTACTATGTTAAAATTCCCTTTAGCCTTCAAAATGGTAGAGATACTTATTAGTGGGATATGACCCACATTTTTCATGACCTTATCTATAATATTGTGGAAACCTATGTGGATGATCTCATCATTAAATATAAAATCTATAAAATTCATAGTTCATATCTTACTATCATCTTTGATTGCCTCATCAAAAATAAAGTTAGACTAAACCCATATAAATGTGTCTTCAATATCACATCTAGAAAATTGTTAGGTTTCATAGTCTCTCTTCATGGTATTGATGTCAATCCCACTAAGATCAATTATATTATCAACATTATCATTCTTAATTCCATTGCAAATATTCATAGTTACTTTGGCAAGCTTGGGGAATAAGATGATTTATCCCTAAAATGGCTTCTCGTATCTATTCAATTAATTCCCTTTTAAAGAAAGGTAATGGTCTCAAATGGATGGATCATTGTCAGAAGGTGTTTGAAAATATGAAAGAATAATTATTTCATCCACCCACCCTTTTTCCACCTTCCAATGACCATCCTTTAAAATTGTACACTTTAACCAAATTCCTATCAGTTGGGGTAATGCTTTCCCAACAAGATCACACCAGAAGAGAGTATGCCATCTATTATATCAACCAAGGATTCATTGATTATGAAAAAAATTATACCAAAGTTGAATGTGATTACTGCACTATATATTTTACATGTAAAAACCTTTGTCATTATATGCTTTATCAAACCACTTATTTTATCATTCATTTGTATCCACTATGTCACTTTTTCTCTAAATCCTTTCTCCCTAGAGATATAATTAGTAAATGGATGGTCCTTACAATGGAATTGTATCATCACATTATCATGAAAAAAATATCAAAGGATAAATCATTGCTGACCAACTTATAGTATCTCCCATACCTACTACTAAAAACCATCAAAATAGTCTACCTTATGATAATATCCTCTATATTTAAGGTCCTAATCAAGTTATATCTCTTAAAGATTACTTCCATAATTTAAATACTGATCTCCATGTAAGTAATCAAGTAGATTCACATTGCATTCTTGATACTACTAAATCTAAAGTATTAATCGAACAACATCTTGAAATCAACATTAATTTAGATGAAGACACTTGGACCTTTCATTTTGATGGTGACAAATGCCTTCAAGGAGTTAGATTAGGTTGCATACTCAAACATACTCTTGGTAAAATTATTCATTTGTAATTTTTATTTACATTTGGTGTTACTAATAATATGTCAGAATATAAAGCATTAATCCTAGGCATGAGATTGGCACTGGACTTAGATATTACATATCTACATGCTTTGGTTAACTTGAAACTCATCTATCAATAGGTTAATGGTGATTATCAATGTAAAAGTGATAATCTTATTGATTATCATCAAATAAACACTACCCTTCCCAAATAATTCACTTCTTTAACCATCAAAACCATCCATAGAGATCAAAAATATATCTCCAATTCACTTGTTTATTTAGCATCATTATTTCTTCTACACAAAGTTCTTACTAATTCAACCCTTCTTATTCAGATAGTAAAGCCCCATCTTTCATTAAACCATAAGATTACCTTATCTTACATATTGAGGCTATCACCATTTGATAGAGATCATGGTAGAAAGACATCATCCAATTCTTTTATCATCAAAACTATCCTCCTAACATGGATTCTCATGAAAACACTCAAATTTTCAAAAAAAGATAATAAATGTATTTAAATATAACATCCTTTATTATCATAACACTAAAGGTAACCTACTCTACTATGTAACGAATAAAGAGGTTTCTCGTCTCCTTTAACAAGCACATGGGGTATTTATAGTGGTCATTATAGTGAACATGATACAACATATAAATGGGATACTTCTAGCCTACTCTTGAAATATATGACAACAAGTTCGCTAAAAATTGTAGTCCTTACAATCTTCATGACGATCTAATTCATTTACCACTAGTTGATCTCTAAAATGTGGAATCTCCTTGGCCATCCTTGATGTGATAATTATATCTCGTATCCAAACTAACTAGATCACAAGATGGGAATGCCTTTATCATCAAAACTACTAAGTATTTTACCAAATGGGTGGAATCTATTCCTCTTATCAATATCACTATAACCACCATTTCTATATTCATCCTCTATCAAATCATTTGTCATTTTGGAGTTCATCATACTATCATTTTTGATAATGGTGGCATTTTTAAAAATAAATATGTGAAATAAATCTATGTTAAATTGAAAATATCTCAAAACATTTCCACACCCTATCATCTATAATGTAATGGCCAATCATAGGTCACTAAATTTTTTTCAATGAAATTATCAAAAATATAATCACCAAATATTGCACAGATTGGCATATTCATTTGTATCATACTCTTTGGTCCTATTGCACTAGCATACACACTACCACCAGGGTAACACCATTTTCACTAGTTTATGGTCATGAATATGTACTCCAATTAGAATTTGATATTATATATATTTATATATGTTTATGGTATCATAAATGATGAATAATTATGTGAATCTTTCCTTCATGATCTTGATATTCTTAATATACATTGTCTATCTTCTCTACAACACTATTACCAATGCAAGGCTCATATCTCCAAACAATATAATTATAGGGTTAAAGTCCATAGTTTTAATGATGGTGATCTCATCCTTAAATTATATTATATGCATGAAAAATAAATTAAATATTACCAAAAATGGTGGGAACATTATTTAGTAAAATACATACTTGGTCCTATCACCTATCACCTCCAAACTAATGAAGGCCATATTTTCAAAGAGCCCACCAATGCACAATTTTTAAAGAAGTAATTTGCTTAGCTCTTTCCATTCTTATTGTGTCTCCTATATGCTATCCTAATAACCCTTTTTTATCGGATTTATACATAAGTATCACTTTCTATATCGTTCTTCTCTTTCCTTAAACCTTAGTTCTTTCATTTGGTCATTTGGTTTCTTTTTTATCATGAAATGCATTATAAAGATATGGATAGGAATTTATCTTTCTCATGAATTTATTTTATTAAATTTTTACTTTCTAATCATTTTAGAACCCATTGGGTTTTGTTTTATGAGTTACAGTGTAATACCATGGATAGGACCAAGCCTTATTAAAAATATCATATTTGTCATCTTTATTTTTCCCATGCTTTTTTCATTCTCTTGGGTTTCTATTTTATGAGTGACAATGTAAGAACATGGATATGACCATGCCATCCTCATAAATACACCTCCTTTATTTAATTTGGTGTTCCTTTTATAGAATGTCAAGTAATGGTTACAAGTATATGATCCTTTGTTCTCAAATTTAACTTATTCTTCTTTTGTAGATAAAATATACACAAAAAAATATGTTAACACATTTTCCTACACCTTCAAACATTCTTATGATAAAGAATAACATTTATCTATCATTGTATCCCTTTTTTCACCTTTGTCACATTTTTTGTGATTTGAAGTAATTAAAATTATTTTATGTTTCATTCCTCTTGATTTCCTTTCCTTTTATTACACTCTATATAAAATAAAGTTGAAGTCAAGATATCACTTTTTATTTCACCTAAATAAACAAGAATCTTAGACACCATGATCTCTAAGTTATCTTTCTTACAAACCAAGTCCAATGTTTTCATATGATAGTCATCTTTCACACCCATGTTTGGTTCTCCAAATCCATATAAAGGAGGAATATAAAAATCCATAAAATGTTAAAATTCAAATCATTTGAAATAAAATACAATTATTAATAGGTAACATACAAATTCAAAATTTAAAATCACACCAAAAGACATGATTAATTACACATATCCTATCTCCAATCAAATCTCAAAAAACATGAATGGCCTCATGATAGATATGAGGTACTTTGGTGTGTGTTAAGAAAATATATTGGAATAGAAGAATTCAAAATAATATATAGTGCTACCTACTTTCTCAAGCACATACCGAAATTTCACAATAGATTGATGACTCTATAATGGGTCCTAAATAATAGGGAAGACATTACGGGAAGGTATGTCCATTTTAATTTGCATTCATATATCATTGATGAGATGGTATTTATACTATATTTGATGACTTAAGATTTGTGTGGCTAGGGAAATTTATTTAGAGTCCTTAATGTCAAAATTCATCTTATTTTGACAAACCTAATTTGAGTGTGTTCACTTTGATAAAGATATTCTCTACCTTTATTTTTCCTCAATTTTCCCCACCACCCATGTCATTTCCCCCCTTGATACGAAGTTTTGATTATAAATTTATTTTCCCACTTCTATGTTTTTTCTTCACATCTTAAAACATGTTATCACTACTGTGTTTTGAGTGTTATCTATCCTTAAGACAAAATAATATGTTTGAGTGACTATGGATTTCTCTCTTTACACTATTGTTTTACATTTATATAATTGATTTGGTTTATTTTTACATGTTACATTATTGTACCCTCCACTTTTTTATACAATTACATCTATTTCTACCTTTTTAGTACTTTTTTTTTGGTTGAGAGAGATTGGCTTGTTAATTCTCACTCACCAATGTCATTTTCCCTCTCATGCACTTTTTTGATTCATGATTGAGTAAGGATTTTTATTGCTAACTCATCAATGTTTTTTAACCGTTTGTTTATCAATTTTTATTTATGTAAAGATTGTTAATTCATTCACACTGATGCTTGATTACCATTTTTGACATGTATCCTTGGTTTGACTTGGTATGTTTTCCTTTCTTACTTAAAGTTTACTTGTTTTAGTTTTTTGGTCTTCTAGTAGCCTTGGATTTTTAGTTACCTAGTTTACTCTAAATTTTGACTCGATCATTTTGTCCTAAGTTAGAATTTACCAACCCACGTCTATTAGTGTTGGATATATATTAATGTGACATATCTTTGGCTCATCCAACATCTTATCTATAAAAAATATCGTCTCAAACAAAATCATTTAACATGTCATGGATTTGAAAAATATAATAAGAATAAACTTGGTTTTATTTGTATCCCTCTTACTATTTTACCTAAGACTACTCAAACTCAACATATGGTCCTTGATTTACCATTATATAACAACATACTCCTATGATGCCCATGGACTTATCGCATAAGGATTATCACCTATTTCGGTATCTAATGTATCAAGTTACTTCATAATTGTAAAAGGTATAAACATGATTGAAATCCTAACCCATGCAGTATTCAATTCCTTAATCCCAAATCTCAATATCATATTCCCAATATTTTAAAGATTATTAGTGCCATTTTACCTGAATTTGTAAATATGTATCTAGATTTACATGTCACTCTTCCTAATTCTAATTATGATGAGCCTAATGAATTTAAAAATACATGAAATACTACTAAGCTACCTCCTTACATATTTGATTAGTTATCTCCATCCTTATTACCTCTTGATCACACCATCCATGTCATCAATGAGATCACTGATTTCCCTCTTCCATGATATGACAATAAGCATCCTATACAAAATATGACTTTATGTGTAATGATTATGGAGTGGATAAATTATTTAAATATCATTTAGTCATTTATCCATGTAAATTAATTTATTTAGGCATCTCACCTTTTGAAATTCCTATTAAATAATAGGCGTGTACAATTTCTCCAACTTATGTTGATAACTACATCATGGTCCAAGATCAATCACGAGACTTGGATGTTCAACATTGTTAGAAAACTTTATCTCAAATAAATTCTTTCCAAAATGATTTAGATACCATTTCCTCATTTTTTTAGTTAGTACCTGAAGGTCATGTACTTCCTACTAATTTTGCACTTCTTGATACACCCTTGTGGTAGAACAAATCTTACCTCTCACACATCTAGAAATCCTAGCATATATTATACCTCCTATGACACTAGTCAATATATTCTCTCTTATACTCATTAATAATGTTAAAAATAAACCAATTTAATATCATCAATATTCTTCTCTAGTTACACTTACTCCTGAGATCACCCTTGATGCCAAGGCCATAGATTTACACCAAATACATTTTGACTATGATTTCCACATTAAAAAATAATTAATCTTCTAGTAGATGTGGAATATTATGGATTTATTCCTATTTTTTATATTGATGAAGCCATCCTTAAATTTTTCCATTCTCGAGAAACTTAACTCCCATGGAAACATCATAAATTTAGGAATTTCAATAAAAACTCCCCTCATTTTAACAACTTCATCGCTAACATTGATAAAAAAACATATCACATTTGATCTCTTCCTAACATGCAATATTATTTTCAAGATTGAAATGTTATGACTATCAAGGAAACTACAATAATTTAATATAATACCCCTTTATGCCCTAAACCTATAACAGTCTCTCAAGAACTTACACCAACTAAACATAATAGCTTTAGTTTATTCTTTTATAAGTATCACGATACTTTCTCTTGGTCCTATGAATATATGCCTAGCATTGATCCTATTATAATGGTGCACAACATCATCATGCATCCTAATACCAAACCCATGAAATAAAAATATTAGAAAATTTCCCATGAAATTTCCAATTTATGCCATAAAGGAATCATTAAAATTTTGGATTTAAAATTTATTAAACCTACATAATATTTTGAATGGGTCTCAAAAATTATCCCTATTAAAAGAGAGTAACCATGGTCATTATAATTTACATCAATTTTCATAACCATAATCTTACTTATCCCATGGACATCTTTCCATTACCTTAGATAGATGCCATTGTTGAATCCACTACTGGATATGAAATGTTATCCCTCATGGATGTTTTTAAAGGAAATAATCAAATTCATATCACCCCTAAAGAACAACATAAGACAACTTTCACCATAGAATGGGGCACTTATTACTATGTTAAAATTCCCTTCGGTCTTCAAAATGGTAGAGATACTTATTAGTGGGATATGACCACATTTTCCATGACCTTATCTATAATATTGTGGAAACCTATGTGGATGATCTCATCATAAAATATAAAATATATAAAATTGATATTTCAAATCTTACTATCATCTTTGATTTCCTCATCAAATAGAAAGTTAGACTAAACCCATATAAATGTATCTTCAACATCACATTCAGAAAATTGTTAGGTTTCATAGTCTCTCTTCATGGTATTGATGTAAATCCCACTAAGATAAATTATACTATCAACATTATCATTCTTAATTCCATTCCAAATATTCATAGTTACTTGGGAAAGCTTGGGGAATAAGATGATTTATCCCTAAAATGGCTTCTTCCATCTATTCTATTAATTCCCTTTTAAAGAAAGGTAATGGTCTCAAATGGATGGACCATTGTCAAAAAGTGTTTGGAAATATAAAAGAATAATTATTTCATCCACCCACTCTTTGTCCACCTTCTAATGACCATCCTTTAAAATTGTACACTTCTTCCAAATTCGTATCAGTTGGGGTAGTGGTTTCCCAAAAGATCATACCAGAAGAGAGTATGCCATCTATTATAACAACAAAGGTTTCATTGATTATGAAAAAAATAATACCAATGTTTTAGATTAGAGGTAAAAGCAGGTTTTGAAGGGGCCCCAAAACCCTTAAACAGAGAGCTAAAAAAAAGAACAACTAAGCCCACAGGCAACGCCTAAAAACACTACAGAGAGGTAGCAAAACAGGTTTTGAATGGTCCTGAAACCATAAGAGATACATCTGGTCAAAACCCTGAAACAGAAGTTTGGTGGTACAACAAACAAAAGGTAACAAAATAAGAACAAAGATTAGTACCAGTTTCTTAACCAACAATAAGGACCAGATTATTCATCCAATTCCAGTATCAAGTTCATGGCTTCTTTTTCTTTCAAAGCAATATCATGGGTGGTAGCCTCCAGCAAAGCTCCTTTTTGTGTTTCTTTCTTTCTGGAACTTTGCCTTGTCCTTTTGCTGGGACCCTCTAGTGCTTTGGTCTCCTCATTGGCTCGTTTACCTATATTGATAGAAGCTGCACATATGTTTGACGTTATTTCCTCCATTTTCTTTCTATTATCCTTTATTAACTCCCAGAGGTTGTTTTCGTAAGCTTTGAGCTTCACAGGAATCTCGCTTAACTAATTTTCCATGTTGTTTACTTTGTTCCAAGTAGCTTTCAGAGAATCTTCCAAAGTTTCCACTTTTTTCTTGAGATCAATGATCTCCCTACACAACCAGGAATCTAATTGGGAAGAAGACTCAGCTTTACTATTAACCCAAGTCATAGGAGTGTGTATTTCTTCATTCTGATTCTTCCCTCTCCCATCCTCAAACTTTTTATTTGGGCTATTCCTAGCTTCATCAAAGAAGTCTTCTTTGCTCTTTTGTTCCTGCTCATTGATTCCATCTTCAATTTCCATCTCCATGTTTTGAATATCTTCATGGACAGAGATTTCCTTTTCATTCTTAGAAGTTGGGTCCTCACTAGGATCTTCCTGGATAGTGTCATCCTCCGCCACTTTTTGGTTTTCCTCCATCTCTTCTATTCTAGTAACTGAATCCTCTGTATTGCCTTTATCTTTTTCAATTTCCTTAGATCCTTCTTCATCATTACTAGAGTTGGTTTCCCAGCTCTCTGTTCCATCTTCTTCCTCCGGATTTTCCTCCTCGGGTTCTTCAATTCTTTCTCGACCCCTTTCTTCTTCTGCATTCTATTTATTAGGACTAGGGGTCTTAATTTTTCCTCTTCTGCTTACATTTTCATTCTTTTTATTCCCTGGCAACTTATTTTTCCCCTATTTGGGATACTTAACCAGTGCCCTATTCTTGCAATAGCCTTCAATAAGCAGAATAAGGCCTTCATGAAGAATAGGGCGTAAATCCTTTTTCCTATGAGCATAAAGGCTTTGAATTAGGGAGTAGCGAAGATAGAAAGGAAAAGACATGCTAACCTTATGCCTGAAGTGGTTGAGGAAGACAAAATGGAACTTATGCACTCATTTTCTTCTTCCATCCAGGATGAAGTACTCCCTTATATAGCTTAGGACATCCCTCCAAATCCCTTTAATCTGATCTAGCTCATAAAAATCCCCATTTTTGACCAACTTCTGCTCCTCCTCATCCATTTTGGGGAACTTACAAATTGCCTCATTCGAAATGCTAGTTTGCTTTGAAAATTTGATTCCTTACATTGACAACCCTATAACCTCAGCAAGAAAATCCTCAGTTAAATGTATAGTTATTCCATGCAGGGTGACCCTGTCGTCAGACCAATTTTTGAAGAAGGCCATCGTGATATGCAGTTTAGAGCCGTGGAGTCTTTCCATGTAGCTCGTAACATTTCCTTTTTGCAAAATTCTCCAGACTTGATGTTTCTCTCACCATTCTGCGTAGCTCTTGGGCTCCTGTTTATGGGGTTCTCCCTTCCTTTCACGCGCCATACTCATTTTCTTAGTGTCCCGATTACTGTGAATATTACCCTGAATCCTCCTGCTGTCAAGTTGATTGGGATGTCAAATTTGTTTATGGATTTTCAGGATCAACTTCTCCCTCTTGAGGGCCTTACTCTTTAATGATTGGGTTCCTATCCCCATGCTGCCACTCCTCCTACTCATTAAGATTTTATTACACTCCAATCCTACCTTCTTTCGCATGTGTGGCATCGAGAAGAATGATCGCCCTTAAATCCACATTCCTTACTAAGGTTTCATCCCACCTCGCTTTTTGCCCTTCCCGGACAGCACAATTAGCAAGCCAATCTGCTACACCATTGGCTTCACGATAGGTATGGGTGATTTTTATTTCTTCAAATTTATTCAAAAGAGTTTTCATCTCCTTCACCTTATCCTCTATGGTCCAAGACACAGTATTCTTATTATTAAGGATATTTATAACATTCAAAGAGTCCCCTTCAAGCCACAATTTGGAATATCCCGAGTCCACAGCTAATTTAAGGGTCTAGAGGGCAGCTATAGCTTTGGCAATGTGGCAGTTAGATATACCAATGGGGATTGCAATAGCATCAATAACCATTCCTGCATGGTTTCTCAGAACACCACCACAACCAGCATTTCCCGGGTTCCCTTTTGATGCACCGTCAAAGTTACCTTTAATCCAATCTTGAGGTGGACTAATCCAAGTCACACCTGATCTGGGGTTATCAGGTTTACCTAGAATAATATCCTTCCTCAGGGGGTTATCCACATTGAGATTAGAGCTTAGATTTTTTTGAGAAGAAAATTTTTCCTTTAGAGCTCTAATGATGTTCTGGCCAACCACCCATCCAAGGAGTTCTTTGTTTCTGAATATTCGGTTATTTCTTTCCTTCCATATTCCCCACCAGACATGGGGAAGAGTAATTTTCCATAAGAAGAGAACTTCAGGATTCTTTTAAGGGCAATACCAGCTTTTGAGAGATAGTTCAACATTTTTTTGATGAATCCAAGTAATGCCCCACAGATTGAGAACCTCCTTCCAAACAAGCTGAGTGAAGGAACAATTCACAAACAGATGATCTCTATCTTCAAGGTCTCTTTTACACAGAATACACCTGTTAAAAATATACCAATGTTGAATGTGATTACCTCACTATATATTTTACATCTGAAAACCTTTGTCATTATATGCTTTATCAAACCACTTATTTTATCATCCATTTTTATCCACTATGTCACTTTTTCTCTAGATCCTTTCTCCCTAGAGATAGAATTACTAAATGGATGGTCCTTATAATGGAATTGTATCATCACATTATCATGAAAAAAATATCAAAGGACAAAACATTGCTGACCAACTTATAGTAGCTCCCATACCTACTACTAAAAACCTTCAAGATAGTCTACCTGATGATAATATCCTCTATATGTAAGGTCCTAATCAAGTTATATCTCTTAAAGATTACTTCCATAATTTAACTATTAATCTGCACATAAGTAATCAAGTAGATTCACATTACATTCTTGATACTACTAAATCTAAAGTATTAATCAAACAACATCTTGAAATCAACATTAATTTAGATGAAGTCACTTAGACCTTTCATTTTGATGGTGATAAATTCCTTCAAGGAGTTAGATTAGGTTGCATACTCAAACATACTCTTGGTAAAATTATTCATTTGGAATTTTTCTATACATGTGATGTTACTAACAATATGTCATAATATAAAGCATTAATGCTAGGCATGAGATTGGCACTGGACTTAGATATTACATATCTGCATGCTTTTATTAACTTGCAACTCATCTATCAATAGGTTAATGTTAATTATCAATTTAAAAGTGATAATCTTATTGATTGTCATCAAATAAACACTACCCTTTCCAAATAATTCACTTCTTTGACCATTAAACCCATCCCAAGAGATAAAAAATAAATCTCCAATTCCCTTGTTTATTTAGCATCATTATTTCATCTACACTAGGTTCTTAATAATTAAACTTTTCCTATTCAAATAATAAAGCCCCATCTTCAATCAAACTATAAGATTACCTTATCTTACATTTTGAGGCTATCACCATTTGATAGAGATCATGGTACAAAGACATCATCAAATTCCTTTAGTATCAAAAATATCCTCCTAACATGAATTCTCATGAAAAAACTCAAATTTTCAAAAAAAGATAATAGATTTCTTTAAATATAACATGCTTTATTATCATAACACTAAAGGTACCCTACTCTACTATGTAACGAATAAAGAGGTTTCTCATCTCCTTTAACAAGCACATGGGGGTATTTATAGTGGTCATTATAGTGAACATGATACAACATATAAATAGGATACTTCTAGCCTACTCTTGAAATATATGCCAACAAGTTCACTAAAAATTGTAGTCCTTACAATCTTCATGATGATCTAATTCATTTACCACTAGTTGATCTCCAAAATGTGGAATATCTTTGGTCATTCTCGATGTGAGAATTATATCTCATATGCAAACTAACTAGATCACAAGATGGGAATGCCTTTATCATCAAAACTACTAAGTATTTTACCAAATGGGCAAAATATATTCCTCTTATCAATGTCACTATAACCACCATTTCTAAATTCATCCTATATCAAATCATTTTTCATTTTGGAGTTGATCATAATATCATTTTTGATAATGGTGGCATTTTTAAAAATAAATATGTGAAATAAATCTATGTTAAATTGAAAATATCTCAAAATATTTCCACACCCTATCATCTATAATGTAATGGCCAATCATAGGTCACTAAATTTTTTTCAATGAAATTCTCCAAAATAAAATCACCGAAACTTGCAAAGATTGGCATATTCATTTGTATCCTATTCTTGTGTCCTATAGCACTAGCATACACACTACCACTAGGTTAACACCATTTTCAATAGTTTATGGTCATGAATATGTCCTCCAATTAGAAGTTGATATTATATATATTTATATATGTTTATGTTATCATAAATGATGAATATTTATGTGAATATTTCCTTCATGATCTTTATATTCTTAATATACATTGTCTATCTACTCTACAACAAAATTACCAATACAAGGCTCATATCGCCAAACAATATAATTAAAGGGTTAAAGTCCATAGTTTTAATGATGGTGATCTCATCCTTAAATTATATTATAGGCATGAAAAATAAATTAAATATTACCAAAAATGGTGGGAACAATATTTAGTAAAATACATACTTGGTCCTATCACCTCCAAACTAATGAAGGCCATATTTTCAAAGAGCCCACCAATGCACAATTTTTGAAGAAGTAATTTGGTTAGCTCTTTCCATTATTATCGTGCCTCCTATATGCTATCATAATAATACTTTTTTATGGGATTTATACATAAGTATCACTTTCTATATCATTCTTCTCTTTCCTTAAACCTTAGTTCTTTCATTTGGTCATTTGGTTTCTTTTTTATCATGAAATGCATTATAAAGATATGGATAGGAAATGATCTTCCTCATGAATTTATTTTATTAAATTTTTAATTTATAATGATTTTAGAACCCATTGGGTTTTATTTTGTGAGTTATAGTGTAATACCATTTATAGGACCAAGCCTTACTAAAAATACCATATTTGTCATCTTTATTTTTCCCATGCTTTGTTCATTCTCTTGGGTTTCTATTTTATGAGTGACAATGTAAGAACATGGATATGACTATGGCCTCCTCATAAATACAGCACATTTATTTAATTTAGTGTTCCTTTTATATAATGTCAAGCAATGGTTACAAGAATATGATCCTTTGTTCTCAAATTTAGCTTATTCTTCTTTTGTAGATAAAATATACACAAAAAAATATGTTAACACATTTTCCTACACCTTCAAACATTCTTATGATAAATAATAACACTTATCTATCATTGTATCCATTTTTTCACCTTTGTCACATTTTTTGTGATTTTAAGTAATTAAAATTAGTTTATGTTTCATTCCTCTTGATTTTCTTTCCTTTTATTCCACTCTAGATAAAATAAGGTTGAAGTCAAGATATAACTTTTTATTTCACCTAAATAAACAAGACTCTTAGACACCATGCTCTCTAAGCTATCTTTCTTACAAACCAATTCCAAAGATTTCATATGATAGTCATATTTCACACCCATGTTTGGTTCTCCAAATACATATAGAGGAGGAATAGAAAAATCCATAAAATGTTAACATCCAAATCATTTGAAATAAAATACAATGATTAATAGGTAACATACAAAGTAAAAATTTAAAATCACACTAAAATACATGATTAATTACAGATATCCTATCTCCAATAAAATCTCAAAAAACATGAATGGCCTCATGATAGATATGAGGTACTTTGGTGTGTGTTAAGAAAATATATTGGAATAGAAGAAATCAAAATAATCTATAGTGCTACCTACTTTCTCAAGCATGTACCGAATGTTCACAATAGATTGATAACTCTATAATGGGTCCTAAATAATAGGGAACACATTGTGGGAAGGTATGTCCATTTTAATTTTCATTCATATATCATTGATGGGATGGTATTTATACTATATTTGATTACTTAAGATTTGTGTGGCTAGGGAAAACTATTTAGAGTCCTTAATGTCAAAATTCATCTTATTTTGACAAAACTAATTTATGTGTCTTCACTTTGATAAAGATATTCTCTACCTTTATTTTTCCTTAATCTTCCCCACCACCCATGTCATTTCACCCCTTGATACGATGTTTTGATTATAAATTTATTTTCCCAGTTCTATGTTTCTTCTTCACATCTTAAAACATGCTATCACTACTTTGTTTTGAGTGTTATCTATCCTTAAAACAAAACAATATGTTTGAGTGACTATGGATTTCTCTCTTTACACTATTGTTTTACATTTATATAATTGATTTGGTTTGTTTTTACATGTTACATTATTATACCCTCCCCTTCTTTTTACAATTACATCTATTTCTACCTTTTCAGTACTTTTTCTTTTGTTTAGAGAGATTAGCTTGTTAATTCTCACTCACCAATGTCATTTTCCCTCTCATGCACTTTTTTGATTCATGATTGAGTAAGGATTATTATTTCTCAGTCATCAATGTTTTTTACCATTTGTTTATCAATTTTTATTTATGTAAAGATTGTTAATTCTTTCACACTGATTCTTGATTACCATTTTTGACATGTATCCTTGGTTTGACTTGGTATGTTTTCCTTTCTTACTTAAAGTTTACTTGTTTTAGTTTTTTGGTCTTCTAGTAGCCTTGGATTTTTAGTTACCTAATTTACTCTAAATTTTGACTTGATCATTTTGTCCTAAGTTAGAATTTACCACCTCACCCTACCAAATTTCCAAGTATGTCTCATCTACACCGCATTAGTTATCTTGGCTTTCCTATGTTTTTTTTTCTCTTTGGTTTTGTATCGTTGGGTTTGTCCAAAGCAGTCCTTGTTCCCTCCATAATCAAAGCTACAAACATAGTAAATAACCATATAGGGATAAAGGTAATTCAAGGTATGCATACATTAAATTTATTATTGGTTTTTCCCCTTTCATCTATTTAATTTTAGTTATTTATATTCAATGTTGTGTTTTACTATGTTCTTTTATCAAAGCACCATCCTCTATTACCCCTGAGTGACACATAATGAGCTTTGAGTGGGGAATATGTATACACATATTATTCTAAAACTTTATTAATTATTGATGATTTCTCTCTTATAAGAACCTGTTGACTCTTAATCTATCAGAGTTTATGCCTTGAAAGGTACACTGGGAAAGTAGTGGGAAGACCATTAGTGCTTCACAAGATTATTGTCCCCTATACCACCACTTTATATCAAGCCATCCATAGTCTAGACACTTACCTAAGACATGTCTCCTCTCTTTCACAAGCTTCCAAGCATTTAAAATATTCATTAGCCCTTTCCTAATCATAAAACCTTTTATGACTATTTACATTACATTGTTGGACCCATTGACCTCATACTCAAATTGACAAAACATATTAAGGGTCTATGTAAACCCTTAGATGAGCTAGACCAAGACCTAGTTCTTTTTATCAATAATTATACATAGTTGATTAGGATAACCCTATCAACTAAATATTTAAAAATGTTTAAGGTTAGATTCAACTATATATACAAATTCATTTCACCATTTCTTAGAAATAAAATAGAGTTAATTACTAATTTGTACTTCATTACAATCTACTCTTCCACCATTATACTTGAGGAGTTATAGCTTAGGGTTTATGCTTGGAGAATAATATTGTCTTATCAAAAATTCTTAGATGATTTGGACTTTCTTAGTTATCCTTACAAACCAAAACAACCTCTTATGAAGAACCTTTGGCCAATGGAGAGATTGAGTCTAGATGGGTTCATATTCAAGGTAAGTATCTCTTAATTTAGTCCTCTATTTTATTAGATATAAGTAAAATAAGTAATGTCTTTTGAATATATTTCTCTCTCCTTACATCAGGGTTTTAAATATACAAAGATTAATTAGGATTCTCTTATGCATGTTTACTTTTATGTTTACTAACCCCCACTTTGTGCCATAAGATTTGGTGAGCACTATATTACATTTTACTTGGATTTGCATATATTTAGTGAATATGAAAGCATAGGACCTAGCTAAGGTTATTACATGGTATTGTTTCACTAGAGGTTTTGGAACCTTCTCTAGTGATGTCAATGTGGTAAGAGATCCCTTCATTAGGTTTAGTGGATCTATCTTGGTCATGACCCAAAATATATAATGTATTAACAATTAGAAGTGTAAGTAGGATTTATCTTATCTGAGATAGTATTTATTAATAGATTAATTACATTTCCATTTATATATAGGGTCTAAGACCTAATTAAGGTGTAGACACCTGATTATGAAATTTGGGATTCACTTTTGTTAGTTCTTATGTTAATCAAGCTTTAAATCCCACATTGCACTATGTTCATATCACCAAGTGACCTATGACCTAACTAGGGAATTTATTCCAACAAACACTATGTGCATCCCCTAAACACTCCCATAACCTAATTAAGTATTTAATCCCTAATTTGCACTAGACATCCCCTTTCACTAAACCTAGACCTAATCTTGGTTCTAAACCCTGACTATCACTATGATTCCATAATTATTTTAACCTATGACCTAATTGGTAAACTTTCCCATATATAACTAGGCTTACCCCATGATGTAAATGATATCCTAGTTAGGGTTTTAAATCTTTACTATAACTAAAAAATTCACCCACTTACCTAAACCTAATTGAGGAAAAATCCCTTATTTGACTAAACATCTACACTTGACTACTACTAGAACTATTTAGAGAATAAACTCTAGTTAGAAAATAAATACATAAATTCATCTCTAAAGACCTAATAAAGACTTGAATGTCTTATTAGAAATATAACACACAAATAACAACCCCAAATATTTAATATGGGTTTGAAACCCTAATTAGTTATATCAACTAGTATTTTTCAAAAAATACCTATATGTATACCTATTCAAGAAATGAAGCAATTTCTTCTCAAACTTAACAAGATTTTAAGCAAAGCATAAAAAGTTTAAGTTGTCTAGAAACCAAGTGTAAAATATTAAAAGGAATTGAATAAACTTGGTATTATCAATGTAATAAATTTTAGGGGTTAAAAGTGTATTCAAATCAATGTAACCCCCAAAGTAATGGTAGGTAGAGAGTGAGATTATATAAGTGGGAACAAGTGCATCAAAACTCCATTTTATGGTCAAGATATAATGGGATAAACTTTAGGGGATATAATGGCATGGAAAATGAGATGACCCCCTATATCATAGTTTTATGTTTGATGTTTTCTAGCATGGATATGGTCTTTCCAACATTGATGGTTGTGGATTCTAGTTTGGCATAGAAACTAAGATATACCACCATGAAAACTTGAAAGTAATGAGACCAATAAGTTGTGACCATAAGTGGGAGTAGATCAAAAATAAACAAAGAGGTTCCCTTAATATTGGAAGAATTAGGGCATGTTTTTAAATAAACAACAAATGGTGACTCTGTTGTAAAATACTCTTGAGTGTTTTGGAATGGTATTAAAAAATTCTAGGAACCTAGAATATCTAATTGAGACTACACATGGAACATGAATAAATTAAGTAGAGGATAATATGGGAATGACTTAAAGACCAAGTATGACATTCTAATTGACCCAGTGTGTGAAAATGAGTTAAATTACTACTTATTAGACCCTATAAGGAATAAATACCATGGATCTAATCATTAGGATAGTGAATCCTACCTTGAAAACACTCACCTAGACATTTGTATGCTATCATCAAAGCATCCATAACCTAGATTGAGTTATCTTTGATCCCACTCAAGGCATTTGTCTACTATCTATTAGGCATCCACATTATTGATAGAGGTTACCTAAGTCACCTAAGATTAAATTTTTAGGAAAATTATTTTTGTCTTTTATTTTATTATTTTCTCTTTTCCTTTTATTTTCTTAGCATCTCAATTCTAGGTTGGGGACCACAATGACAAGTTAAAGGTAGAATTATATATTTTTTACCCTAGGTATTTGTAAGCAAATTTTAGCTACCATAGGTGAGGCTTGTCAAAAACTTTCCATTTATCTCTATTTAGCTTAGTTAATAATCATAAAGGGTCTTAAAATAGCATTTTAGGATGATTCCCTTATGTGTTTAGCATTGTTTAAAGTTTTTTGGAGAAGTTAAGGTAACGAGGTTTTTAGATTGTTTAAGCCTTATAGTGTCTCTTCCTTGCACAAGTAATTAATCTTAATAGGAAAGAGGATATTTTTTGAGTTATTAATATATTTAATAAGTTCATTTTATGTCTCATAGGTTTCATGATATATCCAAGGTCAATAAGTCATTTTTCAAACACTTTTATATGTCACTAACATGTGTAAATTTATCAAAAACCACTTTAAGACCCCAAAATTTAGTTTATTTAAAATGGACTTTTGAGAGTGTTATAATTTTATTTTGGTATAAATTTCATGATAATTCAATTTGAAATGATTAAAAGTAATTATAAGAGACTTTTAATGCTTAGAAGAGGATATTAATTCACTTGTACAAATCAAGGAGGCTTATTTTTAGGTGAAAATGATTCAAGAGATGTTTATTAATCTTCATTGGGTCAAATATATGTTTGTAAATTAATTATAGGTCCAAATAAAGAATAAAATACTTCCTTTCTTCCATTAGTTCCTTAGAAAGCTTATGAAGGCCAGCTTCAGATGCTTGGTCCATATAGAGGTGAGAGAATTTAGAATTGAGTATTTTACCATAGGAAGGGATCCCAATGGACTTTAAATTGATTTTTTTAGTTCTCATATTGGTATGATCTCATTTATGAACAATTGTAAAGAGCAAAGGTAGTAAGAATTACCCTTTCCATCCACATAGGGTCAATTTTGGATGGTTTTAGTGCATATTTGGGATTTATTGATACAAATGGTGGTTGTATGGGTTTATAATGAGTATTAATAGACATTAAAACTAATTTGCATCACTAATTTCAATTTTCCAAGAGGATATAGAGTAAATCCTTCATTGTGAATGAGTTATAGGCCTAGATGATAAGTAACATGTAAGGTTTGTTTAATTTTGCACATATATTTATCTCAAATGATCTTCAAATAAATCCCAAATAACATCATAATATTTTATAAATATCCTTAGATATGTTTTAAACATCAGAAATTCCTCTTGCATTCATATGAACTCCTATCATAGAATATATAGTCATTTACAACCCTGATTGTAGGTTAAAGTGAACTAAATTAAAAGAGGTTATTTTTATGATGGTTTGAAAAGGTTGAACAAGTTGGAGGGATATTATATCAATATTTATAGATTTTAATATTATATTATAAGTAAATAAAGTGATATAATATCCAAGATATTCTTAATGAAACACCTATAGGCCAGTGCCCAGAAAGTAGGCATAAAGTGATAGGTTTGTGCATGAGGTCTACATCATGAAAGCTTAAGTATATCTCAGAGGGACTATAATAGGTTATTATTAGGTTTAAAATTCCATAATTTTATATCATATCATAACACATCAACTTTCTTGATTGAGCAATTTTTTAGGCCTATTGAAGACTCAGAAGGGCCATAGTGTTCTTGGGCTTAACATAGAGAAACCAATATGAGACTAGTTTATCATCTCTAAAAATGGATTAAAAATGTATCTTAGACCAATATTAAAATATATATATATATATATATATATATATATATATATATATATATATATATATATATATATATATATATTAATAAGTAAATATAGGAGTTTACTTGCAATCAACAATGTGAGAGATAGATTCCTTGCTAATGAATTCTATGACATCCAAAAACATGATTGTGTTGTGTTTAAGTGAATACTCAAGCTAGTTTGAGTAATTGGATAGATATAAAAATTAATAAAATAGGATAATAAATTATATATAAGTTCACCATTTACCAAGTAAACTTATAGATGGAAAAACATAAACCAAGTGAATTTTAGGCCTAATAGTCATCTATAGGTCTATCATAGGCCTGAGTAAATAAAAGACTAATAGGGTAATATTAGAGGGTTTCCAAGGGATATAAAATATTAAATTAATATCAATACACTTTAAATATCATCAAATTTCAAGGGATTATGTTGAAAATGTAGTCTAGATACCTAATTCAAACTTATAACCAAAGGAGTTTTGGTATAAACATGAGAGGAAATATGCAAGTTTGTATTGAATTTGATGATTTTTATAGGTAATTATGTAGTTTGGGTGTAATAATAATACATTAAAATTATCTTAAAATACTTTTTATGATTTGAAATGAAAGGTAAGTTGTCATAATAGTTCATTATGGTTTGTTTTGCAAAGTTGATCACAAACCCTCAGAAAGAACTAAGTTAAATTATAATGGGTTAGAGAGTTTATATTCTTTAAGATAAAAATTTAATAGGATATTATAGGTGATATATACCTCAATAATGTTATCATAATACAAAATAAGCACCAAAATACCTCTTTTTTTCTCTAAAACTCTCTCAAATAGAGACCTATAGGTTACACACCTGAGATGTCATTTTGTGAATCTCAAAACTTATTTTAAGAAGTGCATAGTGGAAAATTAATTTTTGAGGTAATTAATGGGGTGTCCTAATATAAAAAAATGGAAATAGTTCATTCACCCAGATCTAC
Source organism: Torreya grandis (assembly GCA_037957365.1). Lineage (NCBI taxonomy): Eukaryota > Viridiplantae > Streptophyta > Pinopsida > Cupressales > Taxaceae > Torreya > Torreya grandis. Next base: position 276,579 of record JARHVA010006629.1, on the reverse strand, counting down.
ACCTATATGAGTAATCATTAAGATAGAGGGTCACCCTAAACATTATTTTAGCCTTAAGAGGAGCTTGAAATAACATGTTCTTTTAATTAGAACATGAAAAAGGATATACATGGGACCATATTCTATTAATGTATGTTAAAAATTTCCCCATAATTCAAAAATGTATCATTGGTTCATAATTTGAGTCCCTCAACTTTATGAACCATTATTATGAAAACTAGCTCCTTTAAACCTTGCCTAAACCCTTATAAAATCTTGATGAGAGAGATAGTCTCTCCAAACACCCAAAATAGGTTATATGAACCTTTAAATGCTATGAGAAACCTTAATACCTCTATTAATAACCTTCTCAAGTCATTGGTGGGCACGTGCAGGGTACAAAGTGTATGGAAAAGGGCTTAAAATGACTATTGTGGGTTATTTAAAAGCATGAAAAGTTATGTTAGACCCTTAAAATTTACCTAGATAATGAATAGAAGGTCATTAAATTGGATCAAATATTATATTTAATTTTGACATGTGTGAGCATTTATTATAGACAAATCTCCTTTTCCTAGGCCTATAGACCTAATTGAGGGATAATGGAGAGAGAAAAAAGTGGAGTAAGCATACTTGCATTGAGTGTTGGGTCATGAGACTCTATAAAGATTATGAAGAGTCCAATGGGTAATAAAATACATGTTGTTTTTCCAAGAGCATCTATATAATGTAATAGACAAGGGGATTTAGGTGTGAAATTAATTTTTTGAGAGTGTATAAGGAATTTAAAATGGTTGATATAGGTTTGTTAAAGCATAGAGAGGTACTTCATGGAGAAATATTTCACTCATGAAGATATAAGAAATATTTGAGGAATTTTAGCAAGAGAGGTCTAATGATATTGATGAATTTAAAGATACCTAAGGAGGTATGATGGTCATTATAAAATCAGCAGTGGAGAGATCCTATGCAAATGAAAAGTGTCAATAAAAATATAAAATGGAATTTTAGGGTGATTTGATGACCAAGGAATGACAATTATCATTTTCCAAGCCAAAAGTAAGGAAGTTTAAAGAAGAAGACTAGAAGTGTCAAGAAAATACAAAAACCCTACACCATTTGGCAGAGGAAGAATCATAAATAAATCAAAACCTATCACTAAATACCTTATGAGACTATTCTACAACCTCTTTCTTGTTTTTACCTCTTATCATGAGTGTTTGAGACTTATCATTGCTCTCTTATACACCACTTCTCTCTCTCCTTCTCTCATTCTCTATAAATATAGCCATATTTGTCCTTATAATCATCTTTTAGCTGAGTATGGTTAATTACATTCTTAACTAAACACTTTTAATATTCCCTTAAATTATGAATGAATTTGATTCTTACCTTCTCATATGCTTGTAACTAGTATACTTATGTGATTATTTATCAATGTTAGTAGTAGTGTTTGTATTATCTCTCATTTGTCCTCTATTACATATTTATAGATGGATTGTCTTCTTATAGGTCACATGGTGATCTTATTGTAGTTTTGCATGGTTTTAAAGTGGATTTAAGTAATTAGTTCCTTTCTTAGACATTTTGACCAACCCTCTCATTCAATGCATTTTCTATGACCTCCATGTTAAAACACCCATGCTTGAAGGTCCTTGTTGAATAGTGTGATGAGATTCAAACTTAATCCATGTTCTTAGTGCATTATATTCAAGTGGAGTATGTTGATTTGGTGTATAAACTCACTAGCTAGGTTTAATCTATGTTATCTCTCTCCCTTTTCATTTAGAAGTTAGTAGTGTAGTGTTGTGATCTTTAATTGATACATCAAGGGGAGCTAGGCATAGAATATATAGGTTTAGTCTATTTATAGGTCACACGCAACCTAGGACTAATCCCATTTTATATCTCAAATGAGATGGATTGAAATAATCTATCAAGGGTTAAAATTTGAGATATAACAATCTTCACTATAGCAGGTTCATTTAGGCAAACATAGAAACCATTAGGATGTAATTGTTTTATTTGGTTTAAAGATAATGTATTAATTAACTAAATAGTTTACCCAAACTTAAACCAACATGAAGAATTTTAGAACACACATAATATCACAATATTTTAAAATGTATTTTAAAATAGAATCTAACACTAAAAACTATTCATAGTACTTACGCACAAGAATGTCATTCGAGCTACCTATGTACAATCCTTTTGTTTTTAATTGTTTGACCAAGGGAACCTACAAAGTAAAAAGCAAGGGATAGACAAAATGGTAAAATAAATGAGGATAGACTAAAAATTAAAAATGTAAAAATTTAGGAATGTAAACTAAGCTAAAAATAAAATATGAAATAAATCTAGAGATAATGTAGGATAGGGAAAGAGAAAGTATTTATAGGGACTTGTCAAGTTAACTCAGTATTTATAAGAAATTTCCAAGCTGACTCAACCTTAAAAGTAATGTTTTAGGATTTTTCCATTGATAAGAAATGGGAAATATTCACCAATTAGATAACTTAGGTGAAATTAATTCTCTTGTAGGATTTAAAAGATTTGGTAAATACCTAACCATAAGACATCAAACTTGTTATATTCTCCTTTTTTCTCATTATTCTTATTTTAGAGAAGATCTAGATCAAATATCTATAAGGATTTCAATTTAAATTGTTTTTCAAACCAATTTTTGATGAATCTTTGGTGTTTTATAAATTTTAATATGGATGCATCATATTTTTATTCTAATTGAATCAAATTATAGAGGATAACTTATATATTATTATTAGTTTCCATGTAATCTCTCATGAACTACAATGTGGGAATTCTCAGGTTAACCAAAAAGACTAAGTAATGGTCACAAAAAAGATGGTATGATGACATTATTAAGGTTTAATTTATTCCTAAAAAACTACAATGTATATTTTAGAACATTCTATGAATCCCTAAGTTTCTTTTCCAAGTATTTTTTTATTTACATCTTACAAGTTCTTATTAGTTGATTTAGCTGCCCCATTACCTTGCGGGTAATAATTAGAAGAGAAATTGAGGATGAATTGGTTTTTATGGGCCCATTTAATAAATTAAAGAGATTAAAATCATAACGAATATCACATATGAGAGTGGAAATCATCCCAAACCTAGTGATGATATATTATTCTATAAAGTTGATTACCACATTGATTGTGGAATTTTTGAATACTTGACTTTCGATCCAATGAGTATAATAATTAGTTACTATGAAAATAAATTTGTGTCTTGTGTAATAACTATAATTGATAAATTAATGAATTCAAATCCCATTTTATGAATGGTTAGACCTTAATTAACCTCAATAATTGATTGTAATGGTATAATAGGGGTATGTTTTATATGCGTATCAACTTAACAAGTATGAAAACTCCAAATGTGAGTATGAGCATATTTAAATACATATGGATATAAAAACCATAACCTAAATATTGTATGGGTTTTAACACTCCATTAACCATGACCAGTTCCATACTTCCCATGGAAATCATTAAGTACTTCAGCTGTGTGTTGTTTGTTGAGACACCTCAATATATGCCTTCATGATACTTTTTGTATAGCACACCTAATTTTATCATGAACATGATATTTTATAGGTTTTAAATATATTATTTGAGTTCAATTTATATGAATTAGGCACTCATAATTCATAAAATAGTAGACCACATCATGGTATTAATCATCATTTCTTATATCTTACACCATGTATTGATGAAAAACTATTTGTGGGTCCACTTCAGCCATTTCTATATTGAGACTTTGACCTCTTATAATTTTAATTGGTTGGATTTCAAGGTTAAAATCTTGTATAATATTCATCGAATTGCCTCTTAATTCACTTAACTAATTTTGAATTAACATGGTTTTTATAGATGGGTCATGCACAACTATGAATAACTTTATATAGATAATGTAGTGCCTAAGATTTTTAACTACTTTAATTAAGTCAAAAAATTGTTTTTCAATAGTTAAATACATTATATTATCATTTTAAAGTGAATAACTAGGACATGAGACATGTCTCTCATCTATGTCTTCTTTATTCTATGTTATGACAACAACACTCAAGTGTTCTAAAGAAAATGAATATATGTAGAAAGGATATTATAGATAATAATGATAACCACTAGTGTATTTACATTTTTTTTATCTTAATCTAAGAAAAATTCACTTGTTCTTCAATCATTCATTCAATCTTCACATCCTTGTTTAGCATGTTATTTAGCGGTTGGAATATCTTTGCAAAGCCCAAGATAAATATTCTAATGAAGCTAATCTTGAAAAAAGAATGACTTTAGCTCTCTTTTTTTTACCAAGACATAATTTTATGGATTAAATTTATTATCTCCAGGTATATTGAAATGCCTCTTGTAGAGATGATATTACCAAGCAACTAACCCTCTATGACCCCAAATATACACTTCTTTGCATTCAGGGAGATTTCATGATCTCTATACCTTTGTAATATTACTCTCAAGTATTTCATGTGATATTCCCTATTCTTGGAAAATAAAGTTAGGTCATCCATGTATATGATAATTCAATTCTAATGATATCCTTAAAACTAGTATCCATGGCATTTGGAAGGATGCACCCACATTTATTAGGCCAAATAACATCATTTTTTATGTGAGTGTACACCATTTTGTTGTGAATGTTATCTTGATCCAATTTTCATAGTTGAGCATTACATGACTATAACCCAAGTGCCTATCAATAAATGACATCATTTTAGATTAATTAACTATTTTTAATACTTAATATAGTAAAGGTACTGAGTATTTGCCATTCTCTCAATATTTTTTTAGGTTCTAGAAGTCCACACAAAGTTGAATTTACCCATTTTTTCCCAAACTAAAACCAAATTAGCCATGAACATGGAGTGACTAATAGGAGATATTATCCCTAATGAGATTAATTTCTACACTTATTTAAATATCAATGGCTCTAGTAACAAATTTACTAGTATTATCCTCTTACAAAATGGTTTGATTCTCAAATTGAGAGGGTTGGTATGTATGAGAATCAAAGTGTTAAAGACTTTTAAGTCCTCATAAATCCATGTTATAACACAATTTAACTATTTTAATGCTTTAACAGACTCTTTTTTTTTCCTTTTTCATACATTTCATGCCTAAAAACACATGTTTGAATTCATTGGCATTGTCTAGATTACAATGCTACTATAACATACCTCTAGTAGGGAATTCTTTGTCCTTTTTTCCTTGATACTCCATGTCAAACACCATTTTAATGAGACCATTCCCTAAGGTATAAAAATGGTTTTAAAATTGATTACCCCCTCCTCTTCTAGCTCAACCTCTTATATATCATCTTCATCTATGATTTGAGACTCAAATACATCAGTATTTGTGATGAAATCAATGATATGTTAATAATCATTAAATACCTAGAAGTTCTTGATATTTTTATGAATGAAAGGAGTAGAGACTAACTCCACTAAGAACCTTATCCACTTTGAGTTATCTACAGGTTCTAGAGTGCTCATAGTTATTGTCAATTCATCCACCATATAGTTTCTTCTATGACGTAACATTTAATTCTGAATGCATGAAAATACTCACTTAATTTAAACACTTAGTTGCAGTATCTAGATAAAAATATTTCATTACAAGTATATTTGTTTCTTACTTATTTGATCACCAGTTATGAGTTGTCAATTACCTTGAGATTCTTAACCTTCTTCCTTGGAGAAAATTAGGGATTGTGTACTAATGCCTCGTATCCAACTACATTATTCATCTAATCAAATTGTAAGAAAAATACAACTAAGACATCCCCATAGGTTAATGAGATCAACATCAGCTCCATACCCACTCCTTGACATAAATCCATCAAATTTCAGAATCTACAAGTGATTTTCATGTATGTGTGTAGGATTTTAATGAGTAATAGTTATTAGAAAATTAAACTATTAATTGGGTTTACCAACCTATAGTGGGCATTAATTTTTTTTATAAAAAAATAGGGACATTATAGTTAGGTATTTAGTAGTAGCAGTAGGAATAACGCTATCCAAAATGGCAATTTTCTCATCATAGGAGCTTACAAACCTCTTATTTTCACTTGGATCAACCTATTTCACATCCTCATATTTTATGGAAACACTTGGAGTGAAGGTATCTTATATGAAAAAAGGATATTCTCCTCATATAGTTGATATAACTCCTCAAATTATAATATTTTTAAAATGGATAACATGTTAATGGAGACGTTTCCATGATTTTTTACTTCTTTACCAAGTGAATAGTCCCTAAGTTTAGACTCTTCATACAAGACTTCATTTTTCTTGTTAAATTATTTGATAATGTGAGTCATTTTTATCTTACAATTGATTTTATTTAATTGGGTAAGCCTCACCATGGGAGCTACATGGGAGATTAGTTTCTATATAACCATTCAATGGTATTAACCAATATCTTCTTAGAAGCATACTATAAGCATCATGTATATCCATTACCTAAATTTCAATAAATTATTACACCCTAGGATCAGATGCTAACTATATGTAGATGTGGTTTGGCTCACCAACAACCTTAACCTTTGAATTGTCTA